>JAXGGA010001905.1:0-136513 GCA_038373865.1 Uloborus plumipes
GAAGGATCTCAGCAAGGATACTTCATTACCGTATTAAAATTTTCAATTTGAACACTTTTTCGTTCAACATTGAACCGTTCAAGCAACCTTTCCCCACCTAATAACTTTTGAGTGAACCATCCGAATGGAATAAACTTTTTTTTGTTTGAAAGATCTCGGAGAGGCTTTCCCATGCATTCCCATATTTCGCTTTTTGATTTGAACCATTTTTCGTTCAATATTGAACCGTTCAGAAAAAAAAATTAACATTAGCGTCTACGGGGAATTTAAGTTGAATGTTGATCCTGAACTTAAAGTCAGATTTCCTTCAAACTAACTTTGTAAGAAAATGGTTTTGATAAATAATGTTTGTAACGTACTTTTCTGAGTGATCTTCTATGAGGACTCTGATTCCGACTCCGACTCCGCAAACATGGCGGAAATGCAGGCTCAGAAAAAAAAATAACTGACTGTGCAGACGATTTTTTGTTTATTTATAAATTTGTTTTATTTTATTTATTATTTTTTTTTTTTTTTTGACAGACGATGTTTTTTTTGTAACAAAAATTTTTCATTCAAGAGAACATTTTATTCTTTATTTATATTTAACAACTGGCAACAGATTAAAAGTGAAATTCGAGACATTTTATTAACGGACGAGTTTTTTTTTTTTTTCTTTCTTTGATAAAATGTGTTTTGATGCTCTTTGTACTTTTATTTATTCATTTACTAGCAGTACCCGCACGGCGATGCCCGTGCAACAAATGTAAAGGAAGTTAACTAAATAAAGTTTAATTCACTGTAACCCTCTAAAGTAAAATTATTATATTTGATTCAAATGTGCTCCCCAACCTTTTGAATTCCACTAAAAGTCATATTAAAGTTTAAATCAATTCGCCAAATAAACGTTTCAATGGAACTTTTGAGATAACTGTAGTGGCAAGATTTTCGAAAACTCTCAACGAACACAGCAATTTAGCTCTTGAAGTTTAACATAATCCACCGATTTAACCGTAATTTCAATGTAAAATTGGTCGCCAAATTTAAATTTATTAACATAGGGAACCGATTGTGTCAGGTAGCTCAGCCTCAACCATTCTTCCATGATTTTAATGTGAACATTAAAAGGCAAGAAATATAATGTCTTTCGCACCATCTCTTTGAAGTGAATATAATCTATAGCAGTAACCCTCAAATAAGCAAGATTTCCCTGGCTGGCAGGTTTGGTAAATTTCCAAATTGTTGCCAAACTTTACGACGCCAAATACGAAGAGTAACTTCATAGCGGTGTTACCGAAAATGTCAGAATGGAACTAATAAAAATTTAGGTTTGGCCGCATTATATACATGTTTTAAACATGCAATAAAATACTTTTTAGACTGCAAACAACTACTGTTCCTTCACAGAGCGTTTTCTTTTTCTTTAATTTGGAGAAAGAAGTGTTTCACTGGCTGGGAGGTTTGGTAAATATCCCTATTGTTGCCAAACTTTACCACGCCAAATACGAAGAGTAGCTGATAGCCATCGCTATTTTTTTAACAATAATAGTTCCATTCTGACATTTTTCGTAACACCAAATTTTGAGGAATTCAACTGAATAAATTTAAATTCCCTCCGACCCCTCTGAACTAAAATTATTATATCCTTTAGTTCAAATGCGCTTCATCTTTTAAACTCCACTTAAAGTCATGTTAAAGTTTAAATCAATTCGCCAAATAAATCAAAAAGACAGAAAATTAAGAAAGAAATAAGAGATATTAAACATTCAAATTGAATAAATTTTCAAGGCTTAAATCTATACGCACAATTTTAACCACAAAGTAACTTCAGGGACAAAAGAGCAGCTGATCAGGAAAATGAACCTAGTGTTTCAGTACTGCGTACATAGTTAAGCCTTGAAAATTGACTAAATTTGATTAATTAATATCTCCTGTCCTAATTAACGGACAGAAACGTGCTAAAACTTTTCTTTTTCAGAAAAAAAACCCTTTCCAACGATATATAATGTTTTGGGGTGGGGGGAGGTTTTCTCCCCTCAATTATGGCGGATACACCAAAAATGAGACTAATTAATTAATTTAAAAATAACTAATTCGAAATTAAAAATTTGGGCTTCG
Organism: Uloborus plumipes; assembly: GCA_038373865.1. NCBI lineage: Eukaryota > Metazoa > Arthropoda > Arachnida > Araneae > Uloboridae > Uloborus > Uloborus plumipes. The sequence goes on from JAXGGA010001905.1 coordinate 2,098, forward strand.
AGGTGCACGAGGGCGGGGTACGTTCGAATTTTTGAGCCAAGTTTCAGGTCCGTAGGTGCTGTGGGGGCTTCTGGCCAGCGGTTACAAACGTACAAACAGACAAACGAACACCGTCATCTTTATATATATAGATTTATTTTATTATTATTATTATTATTATTATTATTATTTTTTTTTTTTTGAAAACGATGAGGATTTTTTCTACGGAGGAACAGTTACACTCTTTAAAAGGTGCGACAAAACTTTATTTATTCGTTAATTACTTTTTACGTGTCTACTTCATCTGATGAAAGGGGTATATTTTGCTTTTCGAAATCAGCTCTAAGTGCTAAAAAGGTATGTTTGACATAATTTTAAGTCTCAGATAATCAAGAGAATAATGATCAGATGCGAGAATGCCGATGTCGATGTACGGGAAAGTAGGCTCGTTTAGTTCTTGACAGAACTTCTTGTTAAATATGGCCCCAGAATCGAACGCATACTCTTCTCATTATAAGCACGCGCTCTATCAACTACGCCATTACGTCTAAATTTTCAGATGCTATTTATTAAAGTAATGTTCATTAAAAAAAGGTTTTTCGACGAAAAGAACATTTTTTAGACCGTCTGTCAATTTTTCGTCGTTAACCGGCACGAAAAGCTTTTAAACGTGCAAGAAATCATGGAATTTGCTGAAGATATACGGAAGATCTGGCGTGGTAATAGAAAACAGACAAGAGGTGGTGCATATATGAGATACATTATTTTAAAAACAATACCTTTGCTACAGTCATTATTTGTCCAGCCAGCATCGCATGCACAAATTTCAGGTTTGACACAGATTCCATGTATACAGGCAGAAGAACAGACAGCTGAAAAAAATCAAATATTCAAGTAAAATTTAAATATTTCTAAATTTAATTCTGTAACTGTCTAAAACCGAACCAGTGATATTTGTAAAAAGAAAAAAAAACATACGGTAGGGGGAGGGTAACTATTGAAATAATTTCTAGTGTTTTAATTTTTATTTTCAGAGTAACATCTGGGGGGGGGGTTGTATTACATCCACAATAACAATGTCCGAATTAGCCGTAATTTTCTGTAAAAAAACAGTCAAAAAAACGTCAGTTTGTTGTAGAACTTATAGGATATTCTTTTCCATTGTAACTGCTTGGCGAGTCCTAAACATCTAAAAATCATGCCACATGAAGTATTTAGTATGAAATTCAATATGACATTCCATGCAAGATGTACCTTCATGGGATTCCTATGCCTCCAATGGCACCTTTTCTGCCCTACGCGTTATGGAAAATAGAAGTTTTTTTTTTTTATAATTTGCTAAAAATCTCGAACATTTTACCAAACTTCAACGTGGTTGCGGCAGATCAAGAAATTGATCAAAAAATTTTTAATTTTTTACATACACTTGGCTCCTTCAATGGCACCTTTTCCGCAATACCCATCATCGAACTTTAAAAAAAAAAAGCGTTTTTCGGCCCACCCTAATGTACAGTAGGGTGTATCACGAAAAATGTTTTTTGGAAATTCAAAATTTCAAGTTGATAAAAATTTGTCACTATATTCACATAGTTAAAATTTTCCGTTATTTCTACTTTCCCGTTAAAAATAAAAGAAAGACGAAAAAAGTATCAAAAGTAGCTTAATGCATCTAAAAAATATCGCCAAGTCCAAAAAATATCGCCAAGTTCAAAAAATATCGCCAAGTCCAAAAAATATCGCCAAGTTAAAAAAATAAAAAGGTAAAATAAATATCGAAAAATTAAAAATTTGAAAGTAGGGTATTGAGATGGGGAATTTGTGCGTCGGTCGGTCGGTCGGTCGGTCGGTCGGTCGGTCGGTCTGTCGGTCTGTCTGTCCCCCCCTAATAACTTTTGAATGAACATTCCGATTTGGACAAACTTTTTTTTGTTGGAAAGATCTCGGCGAGTACAGCTCATTCCCATATTTGATTTTTTGATTTGAACAATTTTTGGTTCAACTTTGAGCCGTTCAAAAAACCGGTCCCGCGATACTAACTTTTTAATGAACAGCCCGATTTGAACAAACTTTTTTTTGTTGGAAAGAACTTTTCAAGGGTACTTCATTCCCTAATTTACATTTCCGATTTGAACAATTTTTCGTTCAACATTGAACCGCTGAATCAAGCTGTCACCCCTAATAACTTTTGAATGAACAGTCCGATTTAAACAAACTTTTTATTGTTTGAAGCATCTCGGCAAGGATACTTTATTACCGTATTTAAATTTTCAATTTGAACACTTTTGGTTCAACATTGAACCGTTTAAGCAACCTTTCTCCACCTAATAACTTTTGAGTGAACCGTCCGAATGGAATAAATTTTTTTTTGTTCGAAAGATCTCAGCGAGTGCAGCTCATTCCTATATTTGATTTTTTGATTTCGACAATTTTTGGTTCAACTTTGAACCGTTCAAACAACCGGTCCCGCGATGCTAACTTTTGAGTGAACAATCCGATTTGAACAAACTTTTTTTTGTTCGAAAGATCTTTTCAAGGATACTTCATTCCCGTATCTACATTTTCGATTTGAACAATTTTTCGTTCAACATTGAACCGCTCAATCAAGCTGTCACCCCTAATATCTTTTGAGTGAACAGTCCGATTTAAAAAAACTTTTTTTTGTTCGAAGGATCTCAGCAAGGATACTTCATTACCGTATTAAAATTTTCAATTTGAACACTTTTTCGTTCAACATTGAACCGTTCAAGCAACCTTTCCCCACCTAATAACTTTTGAGTGAACCATCCGAATGGAATAAACTTTTTTTTGTTTGAAAGATCTCGGAGAGGCTTTCCCATGCATTCCCATATTTCGCTTTTTGATTTGAACCATTTTTCGTTCAATATTGAACCGTTCAGAAAAAAAAATTAACATTAGCGTCTACGGGGAATTTAAGTTGAATGTTGATCCTGAACTTAAAGTCAGATTTCCTTCAAACTAACTTTGTAAGAAAATGGTTTTGATAAATAATGTTTGTAACGTACTTTTCTGAGTGATCTTCTATGAGGACTCTGATTCCGACTCCGACTCCGCAAACATGGCGGAAATGCAGGCTCAGAAAAAAAAATAACTGACTGTGCAGACGATTTTTTGTTTATTTATAAATTTGTTTTATTTTATTTATTATTTTTTTTTTTTTTTTGACAGACGATGTTTTTTTTGTAACAAAAATTTTTCATTCAAGAGAACATTTTATTCTTTATTTATATTTAACAACTGGCAACAGATTAAAAGTGAAATTCGAGACATTTTATTAACGGACGAGTTTTTTTTTTTTTTCTTTCTTTGATAAAATGTGTTTTGATGCTCTTTGTACTTTTATTTATTCATTTACTAGCAGTACCCGCACGGCGATGCCCGTGCAACAAATGTAAAGGAAGTTAACTAAATAAAGTTTAATTCACTGTAACCCTCTAAAGTAAAATTATTATATTTGATTCAAATGTGCTCCCCAACCTTTTGAATTCCACTAAAAGTCATATTAAAGTTTAAATCAATTCGCCAAATAAACGTTTCAATGGAACTTTTGAGATAACTGTAGTGGCAAGATTTTCGAAAACTCTCAACGAACACAGCAATTTAGCTCTTGAAGTTTAACATAATCCACCGATTTAACCGTAATTTCAATGTAAAATTGGTCGCCAAATTTAAATTTATTAACATAGGGAACCGATTGTGTCAGGTAGCTCAGCCTCAACCATTCTTCCATGATTTTAATGTGAACATTAAAAGGCAAGAAATATAATGTCTTTCGCACCATCTCTTTGAAGTGAATATAATCTATAGCAGTAACCCTCAAATAAGCAAGATTTCCCTGGCTGGCAGGTTTGGTAAATTTCCAAATTGTTGCCAAACTTTACGACGCCAAATACGAAGAGTAACTTCATAGCGGTGTTACCGAAAATGTCAGAATGGAACTAATAAAAATTTAGGTTTGGCCGCATTATATACATGTTTTAAACATGCAATAAAATACTTTTTAGACTGCAAACAACTACTGTTCCTTCACAGAGCGTTTTCTTTTTCTTTAATTTGGAGAAAGAAGTGTTTCACTGGCTGGGAGGTTTGGTAAATATCCCTATTGTTGCCAAACTTTACCACGCCAAATACGAAGAGTAGCTGATAGCCATCGCTATTTTTTTAACAATAATAGTTCCATTCTGACATTTTTCGTAACACCAAATTTTGAGGAATTCAACTGAATAAATTTAAATTCCCTCCGACCCCTCTGAACTAAAATTATTATATCCTTTAGTTCAAATGCGCTTCATCTTTTAAACTCCACTTAAAGTCATGTTAAAGTTTAAATCAATTCGCCAAATAAATCAAAAAGACAGAAAATTAAGAAAGAAATAAGAGATATTAAACATTCAAATTGAATAAATTTTCAAGGCTTAAATCTATACGCACAATTTTAACCACAAAGTAACTTCAGGGACAAAAGAGCAGCTGATCAGGAAAATGAACCTAGTGTTTCAGTACTGCGTACATAGTTAAGCCTTGAAAATTGACTAAATTTGATTAATTAATATCTCCTGTCCTAATTAACGGACAGAAACGTGCTAAAACTTTTCTTTTTCAGAAAAAAAACCCTTTCCAACGATATATAATGTTTTGGGGTGGGGGGAGGTTTTCTCCCCTCAATTATGGCGGATACACCAAAAATGAGACTAATTAATTAATTTAAAAATAACTAATTCGAAATTAAAAATTTGGGCTTCGAGGTGCACGAGGGCGGGGTACGTTCGAATTTTTGAGCCAAGTTTCAGGTCCGTAGGTGCTGTGGGGGCTTCTGGCCAGCGGTTACAAACGTACAAACAGACAAACGAACACCGTCATCTTTATATATATAGATTTATTTTATTATTATTATTATTATTATTATTATTATTTTTTTTTTTTTGAAAACGATGAGGATTTTTTCTACGGAGGAACAGTTACACTCTTTAAAAGGTGCGACAAAACTTTATTTATTCGTTAATTACTTTTTACGTGTCTACTTCATCTGATGAAAGGGGTATATTTTGCTTTTCGAAATCAGCTCTAAGTGCTAAAAAGGTATGTTTGACATAATTTTAAGTCTCAGATAATCAAGAGAATAATGATCAGATGCGAGAATGCCGATGTCGATGTACGGGAAAGTAGGCTCGTTTAGTTCTTGACAGAACTTCTTGTTAAATATGGCCCCAGAATCGAACGCATACTCTTCTCATTATAAGCACGCGCTCTATCAACTACGCCATTACGTCTAAATTTTCAGATGCTATTTATTAAAGTAATGTTCATTAAAAAAAGGTTTTTCGACGAAAAGAACATTTTTTAGACCGTCTGTCAATTTTTCGTCGTTAACCGGCACGAAAAGCTTTTAAACGTGCAAGAAATCATGGAATTTGCTGAAGATATACGGAAGATCTGGCGTGGTAATAGAAAACAGACAAGAGGTGGTGCATATATGAGATACATTATTTTAAAAACAATACCTTTGCTACAGTCATTATTTGTCCAGCCAGCATCGCATGCACAAATTTCAGGTTTGACACAGATTCCATGTATACAGGCAGAAGAACAGACAGCTGAAAAAAATCAAATATTCAAGTAAAATTTAAATATTTCTAAATTTAATTCTGTAACTGTCTAAAACCGAACCAGTGATATTTGTAAAAAGAAAAAAAAACATACGGTAGGGGGAGGGTAACTATTGAAATAATTTCTAGTGTTTTAATTTTTATTTTCAGAGTAACATCTGGGGGGGGGGGAGGTGTATTGCATCCACAATAACAATGTCCGAATTAGCCGTAATTTTCTGTAAAAAAACAGTCAAAAAAACGTCAGTTTGTTGTAGAACTTATAGGATATTCTTTTCCATTGTAACTGCTTGGCGAGTCCTAAACATCTAAAAATCATGCCACATGAAGTATTTAGTATGAAATTCAATATGACATTCCATGCAAGATGTACCTTCATGGGATTCCTATGCCTCCAATAGCACCTTTTCTGCCCTACGCGTTATGGAAAATAGAAGTTTTTTTTTATAATTTGCTAAAAATCTCGAACATTTTTCCAAACATCAACGCGGTTGCGGCAGATCAAGAAATTGATCAAAAAATTTTTAATTTTTTACATGCACTTGGCTCCTTCAATGGCACCTTTTCCGCAATACCCATCATCGAACTTTAAAAAAAAAAGCGTTTTTCGGCCCACCCTAATGTACAGTAGGGTGTATCACGAAAAATGTTTTTTGGAAATTCAAAATTTCAAGTTGATAAAAATTTGTCACTATATTCACATAGTTACCAAAAAATTATTTTGAATTGAAAAATATTTAGGTATGCCGGAATTATTACCTTGACGTTTCAAGTTTTTTAGTAAAAAAGGCGATTTTTTTAAAAAATCTATCAATTACGTGTAAAGCAACAATAATTGAATCGTTTATTTCGAAAAGGTAACATCTCTATTTTGATCTCCTCTGTCTCTTTAGAAAATTAAACAGCGCACGGTTATAGTTTTGAATGTCATAATCAATGGTTATTTGGTAAATTATTGCAGTAATTGTGTACTTAACTAAAGGCATTTTTTCATTGATTATGACATTCAAAAAATATAACCGTGCGCTGTTTAATTTTCTAAAGAGACAGAGGAGATCAAAATAGAGATGTTACCTTTTCGAAATAAACGATTCAATTATTTAAGTGTGAAAATGGGCTACTCAAGGAGTAATGTTTAGAAATAGTTATGAAGTATGTCACATTTTTTCTAGTCAGTCATATTTTTAGAATATATACACATAGGGAGTATCACGGAGTTTTTCTTGCTTTTGGAAATTCAAAATTTCAAGTTAATAAAATTTCACTATATTCACATTGTTACTAAAAAAAATATTTTGAAATTGAAAAATATTTAGGTCTACCGGGATTACCTTGAAGTTTCACGTTTTTTAGTAAAAATGATTTTTTTTTAAATGTATAAATTATGGGAAAAGCAAAATAATTATTTGAGTGGAAAAATGAAGCAATTTCGCTATTTCAAAGCACTGTACTTCATTTTTTGTACTATTAATACAATAATAAAAATTATTCTGCAGGATGGGTAAATATTCTAAAAATATGACTCACTAGCGAAAATGTGAGGTTTTTCATAACTATTTCTGGAAACTAAAAAGTTAAATTTTAGCTCCAATGCATTTTTATTGATAGATTAATCCTTTAATTGTCCGATATTGCACTTAAATAATTGTTTTTGCTTTACACGTAATTGATACATTTTTTTGAAAAATCACCTTTTTTACTAAAAAAACTTGAAACGTTAAGGTAATAATCCCGGCATACTTAAATAGTTTTCGATTTCAAAATAATTTTTTTCGGTAACTACACTGGCGGAAAAAAAAATCCCAACACCAAGAAAAAATTTCTGTAGAGTAATGAAATTCTGGTAATGCAATTGTCTAGTTAACATGTTTAATTGATTAAATGTACAAGATCACTGGCTAATTTAAACTCAAGAAAATGCTGTGCAAATGTGAAATTATGTTAATTTAGTAGAGGGTGTAACCTCCAGAATTTTGAAGGCAAGCCTGCAAGCGTGCATGCATTATGTCATACAGGTGCCGAATGTCACTTTGTAGCATGGAGTTCCATTCTTGTTGCACTTGTTGTGTCAATACTAGGACCGTCATTGCTGACTGTGGATGATGCTCGAGGTGCCGTCCAATGATATCCCATACGTTATCAATTGGAGACATACCTGGTGATTTTGCAGGTCATGGTAACATGTCAGCACTCTGTAGAGTACATTGCGTTACAGCAGCGATGTGAGGGCGAGCGTTATCCTGTTGGAAAACGCCCCCTTGAATGCTACTCATGAAGGGCTGTACTACTGGTTAAATTACCAGACTGACGACAAATTTTCAGTCAGTGAGTTTAGGATAACCACAAGAATGCCCCTGCTGTCGTAGAAATTTGCTCCAGAGACCATAATTCTAGGTGTGGGTCTCGTGTGTCTAGGCCGTAGACCGCTTGGATGCAGGCGGTCCCCTGGCCTCCTTCTGACCAATATACAGCCACCACTGGCACTACGGCAGAATCTGTTTTCATCAAAAATTACAACAGATCTCTACTCCGACCTCCAGTAAGCTCTGTCGTGGCATCACTACCGTCGGAAAATGCAATGGTTTGCAGTCAATGGAATACCGGCTGCAGGTTGCCTGGCTCAGAGCTGTCCTTGAAGTAAACAGTTACTTACCGTTCCTTGGGTCACGACAGTACCAACTGCAGCTCGAATTTCAACCGCAGATGCAGTACGATGCGCCACAGCCGTACGCAAGATTCGGCGATCTTCCTTCTCAGCCGTGCCACGTGGCAGCTCGGAACTCGATCTTCTTGAGGTAGTACCATCCCTTGCCCATAGCTTCCAATAATCATGCATGGTGGAAACATTCCCACCCACATCTTTCTGCAATATCGCGAAATGAAAATCCACCTTCTCGTAGCCAAAATGTACGACCTCGTTTAAACTCGGTGAGCTGTTGATAATGGCTTTCTTTGTCTTCTTAAAGGCATTCCTATCTAAGATGAACGCAATTCGTCAAATTTCGCGGAAAAATAATACACACGAGCTTCACATCACGCTTTTAAAACAAGTCTTATTTGCATGTTCTGAGTGACGCCAGCTGCGCCACACTAATGCGCGGAACTCGAAATTTCAATCGATGTCATCTTTCAGTTGTATAAACAAGCCTACCAAATTTCGTTTATCTAACACAAGTCTTTCTTGGTGTTGGGATTTTTTTTTCCGCCAGTGTATGTGAATATAGTGACAACTTTTTATCAACTTGAAATTTTGAATTTCCAAAAATTGTTTTTCGTGATACACCCTAATGTACAGTTGCACCTTTTGTGGTTGTAATCATTGATTACAATCATTGGTTACAATCTCATAAGGTTGTGAATCATTGTAGAACCAGCAGTACCCCCTGAAGGGTCCTCATGGACTCCCTATGGCACCTTGAAGATGCCGTTTGGCTCCCTATGCCACCTTTGGGGCCCCATGGGAAGATAAGTGGGACCCTTTAGGTGGTGCCTCCGGTGCTACAATGATTCACAATAAAACGTATCAACCTATAGTTTTAGCTGTTAAATTATTCAGCAGAGTTCGACAGCATTTCTCAATTAAAAAACAACTTTTATTCTTGACTAGAAGTAAAATATCGAACATGTAACACATTGAACAAATAACATAGAAACTAAGCACTAAAACAAACATCAAAACATGGAAGAAACTGTACTTCTAAAAACACATCATCAAACTACAGAATGCATCACATGACAGATAAGCAAAGACTGTTGCCAAACCTAAATCTTGATAAATGAAAACATTGTTATGCAAATTATTTATGATGGAGCTGATTGAAAAATTGATTTAAAACTTAAATATAACATTAGCAGTGTATCATTATTATTTTAACTTAAAACTTTTAGAACATTTTTCAATCTATATAGGCACGTGACGATTTAGAGCAGTGGTTCTCAACGGGGGCGGTACCGCCCCCCTGTGGGCGGTGGGAAGATGCTGAGGGGCGGTGAACATGTTTTGGGCAGTAGGGGAGCGGTGGTTATATTTTGGGCGATAGGGGGGCGGTGGAAAAATTTGGGAGTCAGATGACAATAAATGTATTAGAATTAATTTTGATTTTAAAAATTATAATTAAATTTTGCATTAAATAAGAATCCAACTTATTTTGCCTACGTTAAAATAAACTTATGCGCTCTGGAATCTTTAAACTTAGTTCCTTACGTTTTTCGGAAGTGACTGTTTTTATTAAAATAGATTACCTTTTTTGCTTATTTTTGTTTTTCCTTTTCTCTCTGTCTTTCTTTTTTGTAGCATTTTGAGTTTTTAGTGATCTTGTGCGACCGACAATATTGAGAGAAAATGTCATAGCTTGACCACGGAAAGCTGGCGGATGACTTTGAAGCGGAAACAGACCTCTTTCATTTTGAAATAGGAAGAATCAGCTTCAAAAGGAATTTTTTACTTACTCGTACAAAATAATTTTTACTTCCTGCTTGATCACTCTGACGCTACCTATTACAAAATAAAGCGGTTTCCACATCAAGGTCACCCGCCATCTCTCCGCGGTCCAGCTTTACCTAATGAAGAACCGTTACAATAAATCGCAGTTGCAATTATATAGGTTTGCGTGGTTTTAGCTAATATTGAGCGTGTTAATTTACTTTTATGGTTTATTTTTAGTGAAGTCTACTTCGATGATGCTCACGTTTTTGCCAACATCTTCAGTCTTTGCACAAAGATTTCTCTGAGCGTTTTAAAGATATTTTTGTCTGCGAACGTTCCTCAATAGGCCATGAACCCTTTTGAAAATATTGAGACCGCAGCTGTTCAGTATCAGTAAGAATTGGTGGAACTTTCAACCACTGAAACTTGAAAAGCTGGTTTCTGGAATGTTAACAATTATTAGGATTTTGGCTGCAAGGAGACATTAGTAGTCTTTATCCGTGAATTATAGCCAACATTTTTTAAATCGTCTTCCCCTCCTCCTACCTCGTCGAATGAGGATAACTTGTGCCTTCACTTCACAAAAAATATTAAACCGACCGTGAGAAAACTGGCTTTAAACCACCAAGAACAAATATCTAACTAACATATATTTTTAATGGTCCTTTCATATTTTGAATGAGACAAAAATGTTTTACGTGTTTATTTTTATTGCATCTAATTGCTTCCTTCATTTTTTGAGAAAAAAATTTTTTTTGCTTGTTTATTTCTATTTTATTTCATTATATTTTATTATTATTCTTTTAAAAACAAAATATTTTTAATCCTAGATTTGTTTTTTTATTTCTATATTCGTGATTTTACTTCTAATAATGACTAATGAGGAAAAATATATCTTTTTTAACCGTTTTGTGAAATTTTGGAACACCTTTAATATAATAAGGGGGACGTTGGTAAAAATTTCAGTCGTAAAGGGGGCGTTAGCCGTGAAAAGGTTGAGAACCACTGATTTAGAGCATTTAAAGCGAAAAACGTGAACAATTCCCTTATCAGGGGCAACCAGAACTAAAATTTTTGAGAGGGGGAAAATTATCAATTTGCCGAATGAAGTTCCAACTTTACCGAACAAAAATTTAAAAAAAGCATGCACATTACACACATGTGGTACATGCATAACATTTAGTGAGAAAAAACATTAGGCATCTTTTAAAAAACAATTCTAAAAACTAAAAAGAACGAATAATCTCAATGTTGCAATTTATTGTCTTCAAATTGCCGAATCGTCAGCAAAATGTGCCGAATACGGAAATAATTGGGAGGTCACAGTGACCTCCCGTGACCTCCCATCGGGGAGCTCCAGTCCCTTATACGGGTCTTTTTTAATTCAACACATACATTATAGAGTGAATAAATTAAGCCTAAATTAGATATTTCAAAGCATAACATTTAACTTTTTTAAAAAATGTAATTAGTATGCGTTTATACTTACGTACACACATCCCTGTATGCTTCCTGTAGCCTTCGCAACAATCCAAAACTTTTCTTTCTTTTGTCACAGTTTCGACCTTGTAAGATTGAACATTTCGATACCTGCAAAATATTTGTTCAAAGAATTTTTCAACTTTAAAAAATAATAAAGAATGCATCCCATAGATTTAAGTATCCAGTTTCCTAGAAACATGTATCAGAATAATAAATAAATGAAGAAACTAATGAGTTTAGAATGTAAATATATTGATAAATGAGAAATACGTTAGTGATTTCATAAATGAATTATTTCGCTTTGCTCCATTCGCTTCGCCCCCGCTTTCACTTGACTATTTACATCAAACATTTAAGATCAAAACATGCTTACTATAAAGTAATGCACTGGACATCCGTAGATCTCAATTAATGCCTAAATTGTTAATTACGAAATTTTATCACTTTATAATTACAAGTATTTTTGAAAAACCACTAATATTACAACGAGTGTAACAATTTTGAAATTGACTTGTACAACTTTCTTCATTGATCTTTAGAGCTATCTATTTTTTGACAGGCATCAATCACATGTCTTGAAACTTAGTTAAAATATTGCTGGATAGATGGCACTGCAAACTGAAAATATTTTGTTCTTTAATTTTGCTCTCTGTTTCACTTTGCCCCACGTTCCCCTATATGTTAGAGAAGTTATAAATAAATGATTTAAGGGAAAGCAATAGAATACAATTATACACAAAACAATCAAAAATTAGAAATCTGTCAAAAAGTGTCCAGAAAGAAGTCCAAAACTGTATATTTTTCATTCAACTATCTACCACAGTGAAGTTTAATTCGGAGACATTAAATAAAAATGAAAGCAAAAGAACGGGGCTTATAAATCAATAAATGAAATTATTTTAGAAATTTTCTTAAATAAAATGAAAGAAATGTCTTTAGCTCTTTATCAGAATTAATGTTAACAAAAAAGAATGTTAAAAGCATGTAATTAAGCATGCTGCAATGAAAAAAACTTAATGTTTTTAGAAAAAAATACATCTAAAGGACGAATGTAAAATTACAAAAGATACGATAAAGTAAAACGCGTATAAAAGAAAATAAAAGAATGTTCGGTCAAATAAATCAAATAGAGAAACGAAAGTGAAGAGCAAAAAAGATTTTTTTATATAAAAGAAATATCGAAACAAACAATCGATCTGTTACGAACTGAAAAAAGGAATGCGAGCTTGAATAAAAAAGGAAAATATGAAAATAAGAAATTTTAGTGAAAGAGATAAGGCATGCACGAGTTTCAGATTTAAAAATACAACAAAGTTAAACATAAATGTTTTTTAAAGCTTTGAATGAAAATTCATTAATTTCAATAATTATCTTAAAGAACGTAATGGGTAATGAAGAATGTTTAGAATGAAATGCAAGCAGAAGATAAGTAAAATTTTAGGTTAAAAAACAAACGGGGAGAATTTTTTTTAATATTATCTTTAGGAGTTTGATAAAGATTCTGAACTTAACACGTGCTTTCAAAATAAGGCAAAAATATTAAATATGTTTTTTTTTTCTTTTAGTGAAAGCGAGTTTGGTTAGTATTGTATTGCGAAAAACTAAAATACTAAAACATTTCAAAATTAGATTGATTGAAGATAGCAAATTCCAAGAATATCGTTATCAAAGATGTGGCGAAAATCGGTCAGAAAAGTGCGGGACATCATGTTGAAAAATAGTCGAGCATGGATGGTGACATATACAGTGAGTGATGCATCAATGAGGCTTTAGAATTGACATCAACTTGCCGGTATATCACCAAATTGGGGACAAAATCGCATTTCATTTTCCATCACTTACTTATATTCAGTGCATCTAAATGGGAAACACCATGTCCTATAGGGCACTTTTTCTTGATAAGTATACGGACGTGTCACATTTTCCTCATATCTGAAAGTTTCAAAAATACATTGTCATCATTCAGACTTAAAACGTGAACAATTGTATGGAATCATTTGAAAATATTAAAAATTTTAGCAATCATACTACGAAAACATGAAATTGTTCACCAATTAACGTCGCATTATTTACAAAACATAACTTTGTTTTTTAATATGATTTTCTTAATATTTTTGTTTCTCGCCCCCCAAAGACTAACAGAAGAAACAGTTCACTTTGTGCGAAAATGAGTAAAAATTGAAAAACAACGTCTAAAAGCACAAATGGGTCGAATTAAAATTGGCAAACATGTTTCAAAAGCATAAAGTCTACTTCTTCAGTGCCAAGCAAGAAATGGGTCCATTTTGTTTTGCCCAATGGAGGAATTTGCCCATTTCTTGCTTGGCACTGAAGAAGGAGGCTTTATGCTTTTGAAACATGTTTGCCAATTTTAATTCGACCCATTTGTGCTTTTAGACGTTGTTTTTCGATTTTTACTAACAGAAGAGCCAAACTGTAAAGTCACTAGAAAAATTTATGGAATCCCAGTTTCCTTAAGATTTTCTCGTCGAACATGTTTTCCTGTACAGTATAGTAACGACACCATTTTTCTTAAGTAACGTCGTAACGATACAGCTTCTTCTTTAGTAGCGTTACTTAAAAAGGTATTGTATCGTTACTAGAAAAGGTAATAGATTCTCAGTTTTTTAGAGATTTTCTATTTATTGCCTTGTGCCAGTTAGGCTGGCAAATTAGGGTGCTCTGTTTCACTTTTCCAACTGTGCTGTAATTTGGCGTGAAGATCCGACTTAAACAGTACGCGTATCGAGCCCGATCGGTGGCTCAATCGGTAAGACCTCCTACTCTTAACCGGAGGGTTCTGGGTTCGATCCTAGATGATCAAAGTTCCACCGTCTTCATTAATGGTGACCGAGGAACGTTAAAAATGCTCGTGATCACAAAGTCCTCCAAGTGAATCAATACCTCTGAGGGTACCGAACCAGGGGTTTACTCGACCTTTGGTCTGGATTTAAAAAAGAGGACACTCTTCGGGGCCCAAACCCTTGAGTGAAAAGTACACACAGACCGTTTGGACCCGTTTACAGGGTAGGCAACCATTCACAGCACAACACGCTCGCACAAAAAAGTATAAGGACAGGGGGGAGAAACTACATTCATGACCGAACTTGGATTCGAACCCGGAACCTCCTCACAAAAATCAGACTTCCCTGACCACTAGACAATGTGGTCGACAGATTTTTCTTATTGTTCTACAGTATGTTTTTACTGTATAATTATATGGCTTGATTTTTTAGACTGGAATGAACTATATGTAGAAGAAAATAGTTAAAATATTGCTAGATAGGGGCCTGCAAATTGAATATTTTACCTTTTCACTTTACCCCACTATTTATCTTTATCCCATATTCCTCTACTGAAAATCCCCAATAAATGTCCGAAATTTCAGATGCCTTCTTCAGAGGCCGAGAAGAGTTGTCCGATCCTGCTTATTGCAATCGAGTTTCAGGTTAAACCCGGATAATTATTACCCTGATACCAGAAGTGCTTGGGTGGAAAAAGCCAATTGGCTCTATTCCTAAAATTAGTTTTAGAGAATCTCGAAGAATGTCTTGCTTCTGAGCCATTATTTAGAAAAGTGCCAACTCGAAGTTAGAGTTTTCTGATTAAAATTTTTTTTTGTAGAAAAAAATTAATATTGAATTCTAAGTCTAAATTGGGTCTAAATGCAAGAAAATAAAAGGGGGGAGGTACAGGAGGTTACTTACCCCCTCCTTAGATATCTCACTTTTAAGCCGTTACAGGTCTGATGTATGTTATAGATCTGATGTTAATATGAGCTACATATTTGAGTTTATGCTTTCAGTCTTCGTTAACATCTCTAAAAATGATATCATTTCCTTGCATTTTTAACAAAAGAATTAAGATAATTATGGGTGATTTTCTCAACACGTTAACTTTTGCCAATGCCAAGTAGGAAAAATTCAACTTGTAATTAATTAATAATTGTTAATATTTGTTTAAAGACAACTCATTAAGGATCACAAATCAGTGATCAGCAACGAAAAAAAATTAAAAATTAAATTTTAATGACAGTTTTAAGTTTAAGTTTAATGTAAAAAGTGTAATAACCATCTCCTGGCTTAAACACTTTCCTAACTCAAGAAATATTTTTAAAACTTTATTCAATTGATAAATAATGACATAGAAAACAAAATACACCATTTAGAATAGTGCCTCATATATTTTTTTTACATTATTTACAAACAAAACAGATTAAATATACTTTTTTAAAGAAATAGTAGTATTTTTCGTTACAAGTTTCTTTATTTTTTCATTTGTCTGTTTTACATTTATTTTAATTTAGTCTATAAAATATTTACTGTAGGCGGACTCGAAGCATAATGAGTACAAGAAAGATCGGTTTCGCAAGAAACGCAAGTTAGCATGCGTAAACCTAACACTGATTTGTTATTTTCATTCCAAACCAACTGATGAAGCTTCATGATATTTGGAATTGACTTCAGTTTTTTTGGTAGCAGGGTTTCAACTCGCTTTATATCAGTCTCTGTGACGGTGAAGAGCCTTACTTTTAATGCTTAACGCAATTTAACATAAAAGTAAACATAATTACAAAATAGAACAAATAATTATTATTATATAAGTATTTTAAGTCATAAGTTAGCTAAAATAATAATGAATTTGTTCTAAATTATTCTAAGAATAAAAAAAGAAAACAGAATTATATGATAACTAACAAGGAGAAATTTAATTAAGATTTTAAAAATTTACTTTTGAAAAATATTTTCCTTTAATGTTGATCTGTTCCGTAGATAAAAACTATTTTGGAGTTCAAAATATTCTAAACTACTTTTTTCATCTCCATTATATCATTTGAACTTTACCTAAAGAATATAATAATTTAACAACTAACAGTTTGAAAAAATAAATAAACAAAATCCAAATATAAAAAATAAAATTTCTAATTTATACTTGAATTGTTAACCATAAATAAACAATAATGTAAATGTTACAGACTTCCTAGAATAGAAGAGACAAACAAAATTGTGTAGAAAACTTACCATGAAAAATTTCGTGGAAATAAAATACAATTAACGTTTGGATTTATTTTTAAATCTTAATTTTTTTCTATTCAATGAGAAAAAAACACTTTGAAACCAAAATAGTATAAACTACTTTTAAAATATAAAATTTTATTCTTGTAAGTTTTAAAATTTAGATGTAACTATTAACTTCCATACAACAAAATATCATTCTATCTAAATTATTATGAATTTTAAAGATTGAACAATGTGCCTAACTTATTGCCATTTGAAATTTGCTAAAAGTATTAAAAAATAACACAACAATATAAATAACGTGCATTAAAATTTTTAAAATCCATTAAAATGTCACTCTCCCGAAACCACTTCGTAAGTGGGGACGGAAATGACAGGGACGGAAATGACAAAACAGTGGGTTTTCGAAAACAGTGTGAAAAGTTTTTCATATCTTTAATTTAACTGTTGATACCTTAAAAGTGTTCGTAAGAACACATTCGGCAGTGGAATTTTTTAAAATTTTATTTAAATTTTCTGGAAGATAACCAGGGGGACGGAAATGACATTGAATAAAGTCACGCATAGAATTTTTAAGATAAAACAAGCCTCACACACCCTAAAAGATGTGTAAACTTCTTTTAAAGCGTATTTTTCTGCTGAGAAGAATGTTCTTAAACATTTTGAGCTATTTTATTGCCAACTAGCGCTATTTATAGAATTTTATTGGAGGTTTTTCTACTTGGGGAAATTTTTTTTCAAATCCTGGGGACACGTATAAATTGAGCTCTCTATCAAAATATGTAAATATTATAAGGAATGCTTGTATGGTACATAGAAGTACACACTTGTACTGTTTCATGATGCATATGTATTAATTTTTAAAAATGTTTCTTCATGTAGTTTTTTTTTTTGAAGTTGACAAATGTGTGTGGGGACAGGGGACGGAAATGACATTTTGCCTATATATTACTTTTTAATATATAATTTAAGTGCAAAATAGTGCCAATGCACGTTGTCATTACTCTTTGTGATAGAACATAGCATTAGATAATGAAAATTGGTGTTTCATTGGAAGATATGGATGAAGGACACAAAAGTTAACGAACTGAGAAAATAACCCTTATATTAAAATATATATTAGCTAAAAAACCAAATTTCATTATAAACAAGAAGTTCTGTCAAGAACTAAACGAGCCTACTTTCCCGTACATCGACATCGGCATTCTCGCATCTGTCTCTTGATTATCTGAGACTGAAAATTATGTCAAACATACCTTTTTAGCACTTAGAGCTGATTTCGAAAAGCAAAATATACCCCTCTCATCAGATGAAATAGACACGTAAAAAGTAATTAACGAATAAATAAAGTTTTGTCGCACCTTTTAAAGAGTGTAACTGTTACAGTTCCTCCGTAGAAAAAATCCTCCATCGTTTTCAAAAAAAAAAAATAATAATAATAATAAATAAAATAAATAAATAAAAGTACAAAGAGCATCAAAACACATTTTATCCAAGAAAGAAAAAATAAAAAAGAAAAAAAAAACTCGTCCGTTAATAAAATGTCTCGAATTTCACTTTTAATCCGTTGCCAGTTGTTAAATATAAATAAAGAATAAAATGTTCTCGTGAATGAAAAATTTTTGTTACAAAAAAAATCGTCTGCCAAAAAAAAAAAATAATAATAATAATAAATAAAATAAAACAAATGAATAAATAAACAAAAAATCGTCTGCACAGTCAATCATTTTTTTCTGAGCCTGCATTTCCGCCATGTTTGCGGAGTCGGAGTCGGAATCAGAGTCCTCACAGAAGATTACTCAGAAAAGTACTTTACAAACATTATTTATCAAAACCATTTTCTTACAAAGTTAGTTTGAAGGAAATCCGACTTTAAGTTCAGGATCAACATTCAACTTAAATTCCCCGTAGACGCTAATGTTAATTTTTTTTCTGAACGGTTCAATATTGAACGAAAAATGGTTCAAATCAAAAAGCGAAATATGGGAATGTATGGGAAAGCCTCTCCGAGATCTTTCAAACAAAAAAAAGTTTATTCCATTCGGACGGTTCACTCAAAAGTTATTAGGTGGGGAAAGGTTGCTTGAACGGTTCAATGTTGAACGAAAAAAATGCTCAAATGGAAAATTTAAATGCGGTAATGAAGTATCCTTGCTGAGATCCTTCGAACAAAAAAAAAAGTTTATTTAAATCGGACTGTTCACTCAAAAGTTATTAGGGGTGACAGCTTGCTTGAGCGGTTCAATGTTGAACGAAAAATTGTTCAAATCGGAAATGTAAATACGGGAATGAAGTATCCTTGATAAGATCTTTCGAACAAAAAAAAGTTTGTTCAAATCGGATTGTTCACTCAAAAGTTAGCATCGCGGGACAGGTTGTTTGAACGGTTCAAAGTTGAATCAAAAATTGTTCAAATCGAAAAATCAAATATGGGAATGAGCTGTACTCGCCGAGATCTTTCGAACAAAAAAAAGTTTATTCCATTCGGACGGTTCACTCAAAAGTTATTAGGTGGGGAAAGGTTGCTTGAACGGTTCAATGTTGAACCAAAAATGTTCAAATTGAAAATTTAAATGCGGTAATAAAGTATCCTTGCCGAGATGCTTCGAACAAAAAAAAGTTTGTTTAAATCGGACTGTTCATTCAAAAGTTATTAGGGGTGACAGCTTGTTTGAACGGTTCAATGTTGAACAAAAAAAAGGTTCAAATCGAAAATGTAGATACGGGAATGAAGTATCCTTGAAACGATCTTTCGAACAAAAAAAAAAGTTTGTTCAAACAGGACTATTCACTCAAAAGTTAGCATCGCGGGACAGGTTGTTTGAACGGTTCAAAGTTGAACCAAAAATTGTTCAAATCGAAAAATCAAATATGGGAATGAGCTGTACTCGTCGAGATCTTTCCAACAAAAAAAAGTTTGTCCAAATCGGAATGTTCATTCAAAAGTTATTAGGGGGGGACAGACAGACCGACCGACCGACCGACCGACACACAAATTCCCCATCTCAATACACTACTTTTAGATTTTTAATTTTTCGATTTTCATTTTACCTTTTTATTTTTTTAACTTGGCGATATTTTTTGGACTTGGCGATATTTTTTTAACTTGGCGATATTTTTTGGACTTGGCGATATTTTTTAGATGCATTTCACTACTTTTAATACTTTTTTCGTCTTTCTTTTATTTTTAACGGGAAAGTAGGCTAAAAAGCATTTCTTGGAAATGAAAATGAACGATAAGGTTTTTAGACAAAATAAATTTTAAGATTACCACATCCAAGCTAATAAAACATTTGTCTTGTTTTGAAACAACACACAACTTCAACTTTTTCAACACACAACTCTGCTGCTTGCTTTTCTTTAATTAATGGCAGGAAATTTAATTTCTTGATCAGAAATTCAAATTTAGCATGCTAGTTATTATCCAGTTATTTAGTGAAGTTATGAGAAATTAAAGCACCAAAAAAATAAATAAATATAATAATAATAACAATTAACTCAATTTCTGCAGTGTCAATTTTTCTTATTTTATTAACTTCTATTGTCAGGTCGCACAAACCACAAATAAAGCAATTGTACTAAAACTAATTGCTTTTCATTTTTTAAGAACAAAAATATTCAATATATATGGTTAAAACCTACGATTTTTGCTTTTTAACAATTCTGAAACGTGTGAGTTAGTTCGGTAACATATTTGCTGTTTTTCAATGTTACCGCTCTGACTGTTACCGATCTGACAAAGTTTTTTTTTTTTTATTTCCGAGTCGATTGCGCTAAACCAAAATCAAACACGTGGTGTTTTCACTTGTAATAAAGGACTATACTAATACGTAAAATATTTTTTTAATAATAAAAACTGCGCATTTTAGCGCTTGTTACCGATCTGATGACTGAAATGACACACATTTTATAAAATCACTTTAAAAAATCTTACCTGCAATTTTAGATGCAGAAATTCAAATTTTTAATTACGATGCGATAAAACATCCCGCCAGGTAATCAGTATCATGTGGTATAGGTGCAGGAAATGATTTTGGGAGCCTAAACATAAATCGGAAGTTATTGTAACCACTCTGATGGCGGAACTAGGGACACGCTTATTTCGCATCGGCTAGAAAATCAGAAATCGATTAAAACAAAAATGAAGTAAAATATTAACAAAGGGGTAAAAATAGAATCGTTTTTTTGGGAAGTTAGAAAGTGCGCATGACCTGTTTGCATGCTAAGCTTTGCTACTGAAGACACGTTACCGATCTGATTTTTGATGTATAAAAACAATATTTTCTGAAGAAAAAATTTTTTTCTGATGTTATTAGATTAAATGAAAGCAAAACCTTGTCTTCTTTCTGGGGAAAATTATTTTTTAACTAGTTACTGAAATACTAGTGAAAATTCACTTGGGACTCAAATTGGCACTTTTCTAAATATTAGCTCTTCTAGGAATATATACGAGAAACTGGAAGACCAGAGACAAACTTTAAGAGCTACAATTTGATTGCCCTTATTAACTTTTAAATTGTATTTACATTTTTAGATTTTACCATTTCTATAATTTATTTTTATAATCTTGCATTTTGCCTTTTATATTCCTACATTTTATGTCTTTACTTTTTTACTTTTTTCATTTAATTCCGTTAGAGTTTACCTTCTTATAGTTTTGCTTTTTATTCTTTGAGTTGCTCTCTTCGTATGTTTATGTTGAGTGTGCTACGTAAGCACTCTGGTCAATTTACTTTTCGGTTCAGGAGCTACTGCTAAAACTTTTTTTAAGCTTTAAAGAATATTACCAAACATATGAAAGCAGGGCCGACGTGTGGTCATGACAGCCTTGTCGGGAATCGGGGACCAGGGTCTTGTGGGACCCGGCTTGAAAGCGGAGTAGCATGTTTTACATGTTTTATAGAGGGTTGGGGCCGGTGGGGGCCAATCTGACAAACGGCCCTTCTTGGCTCTAGGTGGACCAATATGAAAGGCTGAAATGTACAGTGGCCTAACCCATGCCTGCTCTGGCTAGATTGTGTCCCTTTCAAGTTCAAAAGAAGAAAAAAAATAAAGAGAAGTTGAAAGAATTGTGTGTTTTTCAATATGGGGTCAAGAAGAGTATCATTGAAATTTTTCGAATCTTATAAAAAAAGAAATCAACTGTAAAAAATTATCTTAGCAACGCGCGAAAATTTAAAATTAAACTGCACAGTAGACTTACAGGAAACCTCATTTTCAATCCAAAAAAATACGAAACTTCAAAAATCATTTCCATTCTTAAAAATAATTTGTACATATAAATTAGGACGAACTTATTCTTTGTTCATCTCATCATATTGCTTTTAAAAACGCCATGAAAGGTAACAAAATACTATAAACCATCTGAAATGACATACTGAAACACATACGGAAGCCAGGCAGCTTTTGTTATGCAGTTTACCCACTATTAGTTTTGCATAAAAATATTTACTCTTCAATTCTTTCGCAGAGCATGTTTATTCCATCTGGAGCAATCTTCTCTTTGTTGTTGTCCGAACCTTCTATTATCTGGTTGTAGTTGAAGAGGAGAATCCACAGGATGATGCAAGTTCTGGAAAAAGCAGAAAGATGGTATGTTTAAAAAAATAGATTTCATACTCGTACTGTTACAATAGTTTGTTTAATGAAACTGAAATATTGAATTAAGACCGAGATGCAGTGAAAAAACATTTTACCTGGAACATAGATTTCATACACGTACTGTTACAGTAGTTTGTTTAATGAAACTGAAATATTGAACTTAGACCGAGATGCAGTGAAAAAACATTTTACCTGGAACATAGATTTCATACACGTACTGTTACAATAGTTTGTTTAATGAAACTGAAATATTGAACTAAGACCGAGTTGCAGTGAAAAAACATCTTACCTGGAGCGGAGAGGATAGTCTACCTCTTTTGACACATTTTACATCATACATGAAAATCGCATAAGGGAAAAAATATACTTGGTTGATTGTCTTGAGTTTTTTGGTTCGAGAACCTTAATAGTGTATACTACTCCAAACGTTAATACTGTGAAGTTTTAAAATAATGAAGAGATGCCAAAGCTAAATTACTTTGAATACACTGGACGTAAAATTTCCGAAATTTTGCAAACATTTTTGAAACAGAAACTTGTCAAGTTTAAAGTTTTAATAAAAATGTTTTTGAAAAAAAAAAATTGAACCGACTTCAGAACTTCACTCGGCAAGTGCTCTAAAAAGTAAAAAATAATTTTATTCTTTGAACACCATCGATACTACATTTAAAGATAAGTTTTGAAGTCGACGCAAAAACACTCAATAGAATCATACGAAACGATATTTGAACAATAAATATAGATTTCAATAAATCCAGGTTCTTTATCCGCATTCGTATTTCCTACATTGACAACTATATATTTCTGTAATGGTACAAATATTCAGCTCTTAGTTTTCAATGATCTTTAAAATGTTGACAAAATGTAGCTAGTCATTTTACCTATAGTTTTTGCGCCGACTTCAAAACTTATGTTTAAATGTAGTATCTATGGTGTTCAAAGAATAAAATTATTTTTTACTTTTTAGAGCACTTGCCGAGTGAAGTTCTGAAGTCGGTTCAATTTTTGTTTTCAAAAATACTTTTATTTTATTCTTTTTAGTGTAAATGTACTTCAATACTAATGAGTTTCATGTTTGATTCAGTTAAGCCTTCATTCAAAATTCTCATTGTCATTTTTTTGTTTCATATCAACCACGTTTTATAACGATGGATTTCCTATTTAATCATTTAGGACAAATCGCTTTAAATTTGAGCAAAAATTTGAAGATATTTCACAATTCCTTCAGAATCCCTTTATCAAACCTTATGTAAATTAAAAGTAATGAAGCCTGAAAAATTGCGAATCTGTCGGTACCTGGTTCGACTTTCATTTCATTAGCGTTCAGGAAGACATAGACAGAAAGATACTCCGTTTTAAATATAAGTAGATAGTACATAAAAATTTCTAAAGGCCACAGAAATGAATTTCATTATGTAATCCAGAGAAGCATTGCCTTCAAAATTGTCATTATTACGATTGCTGTGATGCCGATTTCTATTTAGATCGATTTCTGCAGGTTCCCGTTATCAAACTCGGACCTCGAGAGGATGGGACCAATTGGAAACAAAACCCTTTCAAATAAAAAAAGAATTTTTGAAATCGGTCCAGACGTCTTCGAGTAATCTTGTAACATACAAAAAAAATCTCCGACGAATTGTATAACCTCCTCTTTTGTTGAAGTCGGTTAAAAAACAATGCGAACGAAAGAACTGTCAAATTATTTATTGAAAAACCATAAACAAGAAAAAAAACAAAAACGAGCGACAAAAAACCAAGGGCACTAAATTAGACAGATAAAGCCAGTCTCTGACAGAAAAGGGAACAAATTAGGATGGAGTGTGTCCTCTAGCAACTCTGTCAAAGATGGATAAAAATGATTTTAAAAATTTTAATGAATGATTGAAGTTTGGATAGTTACATAAAATACGTAGCACTATCTGATAAAACTGCATCTTTTGTTGTTTTTTTTTAATCCTATAAAACATGTTGTGGTACTATGGTATCGCATATTCTGAGATCTATAAATTATCCTCTCACTTTCAAAGAAAGATCCTGACTAACTCCTCAGTGGATTGCAATCCCAGTCATATTGTTCTGTGCCAGTTTGCTTGAAGTTGTGCTATGATTTTAAGGGGCAAGTGGATAAAGGTGATATGTGACTTTTGAATTTCGCAGATTTACACAAATGCAAACTAGTGTGTGTTCAATTGTGTTAACTCACAAACATAATTGAAGGGGCAAGGGCGGATCCAGAGATATTTCAAGGGAGGGGCGATTGATTTTATTTCTCACTTTTTACTATGTATACTGGCTTGCAAAAATTGATCACATAGGTTTCAAGCTTCAACTCCGAAAAATTTCCGGGGAGAGCCCAAACTTCCATCCTTCAACGTCATTAAAACCCGTCTAAAATTAAATTTTTTGAACTTCAATGTTATAAATTTACTGATGGAGGGTCCTCAAGGGAGGGGCGATCGCCCCATCGCCCCTCCCTTGGATCCGCCACTGTGAAGGGGCAACTGAATAAAGGTGATATGTGACATTTTTTTTTTCAATTTCTAGAAAAAGCTTTCAAAAGAAAAAATTACCATATCACCTTCATCCATGGTAAAAAGTATATTTTTCCATAATTGTCACATATCACCTTTATCCATTGGCCCCTTCATTTGCTAAGATAAACATGGCCAAATGTTCCTCCAACATATTCAACAGCTTTTTTTCATGATGTGTATTACTAATCCGCTTGAAAATTTCCAGTAAGCCACTAGAAATTCCCTCGCACCAGGCTTGAACTTCTAATTTGAACCCGTTTAGCTTGTCTATACATTTGAGCCCATTCACACAGAACCCTTACATTATTATATTCAGCTCGTTAAGGTATGTCACTACGTTGAAAAAATGATTTTCGGTCAAAATTCACATTTTTATTTTATTATCTTATTTTATTACTCAATCATTTAGCTTTAAAATGGAACTTGAATTTTGTTAATGCGCATAGTATTAAAAAAGTTATAGCTGTTTTTTATAATGACCCGAAAACAAAACTGTTACCGGAAGTTGAGTTTTCGTCTGCTTTGACAGCCGGAAGTTGAAGAAAAAAGTGAAAAACTAAAAGCTAGTAAAAAGAGAAAAAATACATGTTTTGAGGAAAAAGAAGGTGTCCAATATAAATGTGGAGAGTTTTAAAAATAATTGATTTCAAATTTTATTAAATAAATTATACTTATACTTTAAATGCATTTTCCCGAAAATCAGTTTTTTCGTTATTTTGAGCAATGCAGGAGCCGTTAATTAAAAAAGTTTTAGCTATTTTTGTTTGAAAATTTGGATATAGCTTCCCTACATTATGGTGCTTCAGATAGACTATTATCTTTTAATAAGATGGTGCTTTTGATTACTTTTTAGTACTTTTATTGTAAATAGACTTGATGAATTTACGCGAAATCAGGTATATATATTTGATAATTTTATAATTTCAAATCTAATTGATATTTCTCTTAGATAATAGTCTATCTTGAAGAAAATGACTTATTTTACACATGTAAAAAATATGAATGGTTACATTTCATTTTTCTGTCTCCTGGGACTTCCCTCGTTTATATTGATTTTTATCATTAAACGCTCAAGAAAATGGTTTATTTCAAAATGTATAGCTATATATAAATATTTTCTACCATTTTTATATTTTTTAAGGTCAATTAATATGAAATGAGTAAAAAAATACCATAATTCGAAGGTATTTTGAAAAAAGGGCTTCGAACGTAGTGACATACCTTAAGATGCTTAAAAATGTCAGTAACATAGGCTAGTTGTCCACGCGAATATTTGTTTTGTAGCAATATGGCATACGTTGCGCTTTGTTAAAAAAACATCAAAAACATGTGCCTCATTCCTTTAACTTAAAACTTCTTGGTAGGATCTTGCTTCTCAAAGGTGAACTAACCTCTTTTTAAAGAAGGAGGGAGCAGTGATTTACCCCTGCACCTTCAGAAAATACGAAGATAATGCAAGAACTTAGTAAGCTTTTGATTTTATGAAATTGGCGAATTTTTTGTCCCAGAGTTCATAATAAGTCAAAAAAGCGACGCGTTCTAATGCGTTGTATTTCTACCCAAACTATACTTTATTTTAATGGGTAAATAGAGTGCGCGTGTGCGTGCGCACGCTACACTATTTTTAAATTCATATTAAACAGAACTTAGCTGATTTTAATTGTTCTTTGCAATTAAGTTGAAAACTAAATAAGTTTAATTAATTGTGTAAAGTTAAATCATGCAAACTGCTCATCCGCAAAAAAAAAAAAAAGAATGAAAAAGCATAAGAGCCAGAGTTATATAAAAAGGAAAGTCTTCTGTAACGTCCAAAAATATTGTTCTGTGATTTCATAAAACATTCAATACAGGAAACCTATCAGACGGATTTTCATCAATAAATGGTTTTTCTGTCTAGACGATATTTTTTTACGATTATTTAATAGCATTACACACAGATTGATTCCCGAAATTACAAAAGAAGAACAAAACATAATGGGATTTTTTTCTCACTACCAAAATTCGTGGTTGTTAATCTTTTATCAAATTAAACTCTTGCTTAATTTTTTTTGAATCGCATATTCTTTAAGGGTACATTGGGTCATATTGGAGTATTTTGAGAATGATTCTTTGCTTCATCTTTCATCAAAATGTAAAAATAATGATTCTCACTTTTCTGTGACATATTGGTTAAGATAATTTTATGCAACTCATATGTTTGATATCTTCCTATTTATTTAATCCCACATTCGGTATTTTGGAAGCTCTTTTGTTATTGTTTGTTTTTAGCTTCTACTGCATACCGTCCATCTGTTTAGCACGAGAAAAAATATTGCATTACCTTTTTCGTTTTCTGTTTTTCGTTCTTGTTAAGAAAAAATTGCTGTAATGATAAAACTTTGTTTGTTGTTTAAACTTAAAATAGGAGCATCTTACAAATTTGATATTTTACAATCAAGTATTAAAATGTCAGAGATTGAAATGTGCAAAAAAAGTGCTTTAAATAATTTTAATTGGTCTGAAGGCGTTGAAAATTACTAAATAACTTATTGAAACTCCTTAAGAAGTGCTTCAATATCATCTCATCAAATGCAAACCATGAATTGTTCTAATGGCCAGAGTGTTACTTTCTCGTCACCTATTTTCTAAATCTAAACACCGTTTTTTTTTTTAAAGCACTTCGTCCGTTTTTTTACTATTGATCATTTTACATTTATATCAGTCTTGTGTCTGTCTGTTCGGCGGGGTAATTATTAATAAGTGTCGGAAAGCTGATTTGAGTAAGTGACAATTCGTTATCGTTTCCCTTCCCGCTCTCTTTCTTTCTGCCAATTAAAGACCCCGATTTGTCGAACTAAAAGCAAATTTTTATTTTGATTGATCGAAATTCGCAAAAATGTAAATTTTTAAAAAGCTTTGTGGGTCTTACTTTTCCCCCCTAATATTTTGTAGTCCTAATTACCCCTTATAAATCCCCAAAATGAAGAATATTATAGTCCTTATTTAGAATTTTTTTGGATGAAAAACCCTCGAAACCTTAAAATTGGGCATATTATATGCTTCATTTAAAGGGATTCCTGTATCTCTCTCCTGAAGCCTCTCTTCTTCAAAGTCCATCAAAAAAGGCAGTGAAACAACATTGAAAAATTAAAGAAAAACAGAAATTTATGCATCAGTATCAGTAAAAAAAAGACGTTAAAAATGAAAGAAAATCCACAAAAGTGGCCTATTTTGGATTCCTATTAAATTTCCAAATAACCAAAAAGACCTCAATACCTGAAATTGCTTAGGACCTCGTCAGGCATAAAGCCGCCCTAAGTGCGGTGTTATCAATAAAATTCGTAAGAGGTTTTTTTTTTTTTTTTTTTTTTTGCAGATGATAAATATTTTTGCAAAACCATATGCTAGAACTGTCTTTTTTATAACACCTGATCTTAATTCGCTGATAAATTATAATATGCAATGTTTTTTTTTTAGCATTTATTTTGTCAATTTTAATGTGTTTTCATCTGGTGGTGTCCAAATTACATTTATAGTAAAGAGAATACCGAGATTATTAAAATTACTATAGGTACAACTTTCGCTCTGTTACTAGTGGCTGGAAAAAAATTTCGCAGTTGTAACTAGTCAAACATTGAAAATCATGATACCTTCCCTCATGGAATGAGGTATCGACTATGTGAGTAAAATTTCTGATGAGCCAACTTTTGGCTATAATTAACTATCAAAAATTTGTAGTGCATTTGAATACGGGAATTTATTCAAAGCACCAGTTTTGTCACGCATTGAAAAAAATATATCAGTATGTGTTATGTTTTGACTTCTATTTCTTAACTTTGACCACTTTAAACTCAATTCAGGTCATACGTATATAAGAAAGAAAATATAAGACTACTTCAGTCACTTTTTTCTTTCCAGAATTCATGGCACTGGGTTTTTTAATGGTTCAATGTAAAACAACAAAAAAAGGGGGGGGGAGAGAAATTCTTGTATACTCTCCACCTTTGTTGAAAAACTCGGATTTCATGACCCACTTTACTCACCAGATTCTTTCTATTTTATTAAATGCACTCGTCTGTTAAAGATACCTATGATAAAAAATATATCACCTACATTATCGCCTGTAAAATCTACGTATTACTATTTTTCATCAGTCAATTTGCAACAACTTTATATTACAGTCAGAAAGGAGATTTTTCCAGTTTGTATTTTTCATAGTTTTGTTTAGTGTTCACAAAAAAATGCCTTTGCATTTTTTTTCAAAATACACATATTTCAGAAACAAATTTCAAGTCAACAGCGGAGCTCCAGTTTAGCCATCGGTCGTTCCATTACTTTTACTAAACGGATCTCCCAACAAAAACATACGTTGAGAAATAAAAATAATCCTTAAATTAGTTTTAAAAACTGAAAAATACGCTTTTAGATGTTCTTATAATAAATACATCAACATGTAACATAAGAAATATAGTTTAAATAATATAAATTAGCCTTTAGTATTAATAATTGTAAAAATGTATTACTTTTACATTTGTAAAGAACGTGCATTTTATCTTTTATTCAGAGCTAAATACAAACATCCGAAACACTTACTAGTATAATACTGTACCTCAGAACCAGACTAACGTAAGTCCACTTTCGTCATTTTTCGGTAGAGGGGAAAAACGATTGTCAAATACATCGTTTTTCCCCTCTACTGAAAAATGACGAAAGTGGACTTACGTTAGTCTGGTTCTGAGGTACAGAATACTCGTCCATCAACATGTAATATAGTTTAGCCTTTAGTATTAATAATCGTATTAAATACATTACTTTTGTATTTGCAAAGAACGTGAATTTTATCTTTTATTCAGAGTTACATACTTACCCACAATTGAAATCAATAAAAGCGTGTTAAAAAGTTACAACTTTCATTTCGCATTAAAACTCAGATTTTTTCCGAAAGTACAGAATATTAACGAAACAAGTAACTTACTTTTGGGTCATTAGAACGCTTTAGAAAATCTCAGATCTGCATGAAATGTAATGTAAACTTTCTTAAAACATAAAAAAAATTAAAGGCTACGAAACAAGTAACTTACTTTTGCATCATTAGTACGTTACAGAAAATCTCGGATATGCATGCAATGTAATGTGTAGCTGTTTTGATTAAAACGTAAGAAAACAAAAGGTCGTCACATGAGTAATAGAATGCACCGGTCAAGCGGTACGGCGCATGCGTCTGATTTCATGTAACATAGGAACTGAATCATTTTAACTGAATGATGCATTGTTTATCACCTGTCAGTCAGAGATAAAATAATTATACTTTATTATTTATGTATTTTTGCAGTGCTGTATTTTATTTAAAAAAAAAGAAAGTTTTTCGAAACAGTTATAAAAAATCAGTGTTAGAAAAATGCTAATGATACCGATAAATAGTCGAAAATGAACTAAAATATTGTTAAACATAGAATCGTAATAAGTGTGAAAAATGAATTGTTTCAGATTTAAGCTTCTGTTAAATAAACCAATTACCTTTTTAATCATTGCTTCTTTGTCAGTAATTTCTTTCGGAATGGATAGAAGCGCGTTATTATTTGTTAATTTAACTTTAAACTATTAGCTACGGATGTTTTGAACGATTTAAAATTGCATTCAAATGAGATGCTCGTTTCTTGAATAAGGTGGTTTGACGGACAGTTGTTGTTATTATATCAGGATTTTTTTTTATCACTTTAGAGAATTTGCTTGAAGCTTAGATAAAATTCTGTGTTAGAAGCTTAGTGTCGTGAAGCTGTGATTTTGTGCCATGTGAAGCTTACATAAAATTCTAATTCCATTTTAATGAATGAAAAAGAACAACTTTTTTGGTGTGAAAGGATAATTTACATTGCTCAAAGATTTTTTATCAAACTTTATAGAACGACCACAGCCGTGCGTTTACAGCTGATAATGCCATAACCTGCATTATTAGTCAGAAGCTCAATACCATGTGATAAATAATGCAAGCAAAACACAAAAATTCATAAAAACCTTTATTTACTACATTACAACATTTAAACTTTTGAATGAAGGGTTTTATTTATATTCGTAATGAGAAGAATACAGTAGAGATGCACCGATGAGCAAATTGGGCGATTGCCGAGTACCGATTAATCGGCTGTTGATAATCTGCCGATTATGATCAGGCTGAGCCGATAAATGATAAGGATGATTGTTTTCTGCTACCAATTTTACCATCACGTTTTTCTCTCTAAAACAATTCCAAGTTTAGAAATAGTAATGAAATTATTTCTGAGAGAAGATTTCTTTCTTCATTTTCCTAATTTTCAAGGGTGTCTGTGGTGAGCACTGAGTACTTTTAATTCATATTTTTTAATAATTAGTCGCAATTTAATTCAATACTTTAATTCGTTGAAAATTAGAGGTTATCTAAAAGCACAGTGCTAAGAAGAAAACTCTGTACCTCAGAACCAGACTAACGAAAGTCCATTTTCGGAACTTTTCAGCAGAGGGAGAAAACGATTGCCGATTGCATGCAAAAGATGGGACGCGTGCTCTTTTAATCCTGCTAAATAATGGGGGAGTTTCCGAAACTTCAAAAGTATTTTTTTCTGAAAGCATGCTTCAAAACATAGGAATTGACCATTTTTTATTTTTTGACACAGTTATATATTTTTTATGAATTATTTTAACCGGTGCGCAGATGCTATTCCGAAAAAAAACATCTGCGCATGACGTCAGTGGTGCACGTAAGTGAATCTAATTGGTTGTAGGGAGATGACGAAGGTTGTGACGTCCCCGAATCCTGCGATTGGACAACTCAAGTCAAGCAAAATGGTGTTATTGAACAATGTTTAGCTGTTAGGTGCACCACTGACGTCACAAAAACCACTCCCCGTTTTCAAGGTAGGGTATTTAAAAAAAATGAATAAAAAACAAACTTTTGGGAAAATTAAAGTATTTTCCGGACCCATGTTATTTTTTTATATTATTCTATCAATTTCAGTAACAAAAAGTAGGACTTTTGACTGAAGGAAACTCCCCCATTGTGAAGGAATTTGTTTTATAGAATAACGTTCTTATGGGCCGATGTGAAATAAGATTCTACATACAATAAAGCAATAAAATAAAAATTGCCATTTTGGGACTTACGTCATTCTGGTTCTGAGGTACAGAACTATCGCCACATGAAAAATGTTGCATTGTCTATGTATATTTATTCAAAGTAGGAGAATTAACTCATTAATGCCTAGCGTCCCTTTTTAGGGACGGTTCAAAAAGGGGTCTGAATTTCTTCAAAATGATCATTTCAACCAAATAATAGTGTTCAACGAGTACCTTGGTATTGTTGCAATTTGTTGTTAACAGATTGCAGCACATAACCATTGTAAAGTGTAGCAGTTTTAATATGATCTTTATCAAAAATTGTATCGTTCACAATCTCAAGCAAAAAATGCTAAGTTTTCAAAGTTATTCCCTGCTTCCCAGTTTATGTTTATTGCTGATTTTATTTCTTCTTATAAAATGTCTTTTTACATATTATATCGTAGCCAGAAAAAATTTTTAGAAAAAAGTGTGTACCCTCTGGGGTCTATCGTAACTTTTAAGGGACGATTTTTCTTTCCTTTTTTAAAAAATTATTTTTTACTTAATATTTTTTTTAAATTTTTCCTGTCCATTAAACACTGTTTGTAACCAGTTTTCAAAATATCTTTGAAAAAGAAATGTCAGGCATTAATGGGTTAATTTCAAAAAAAACTTTATATCAACTGTGAGGTTTATTATTACTGTTAATAAAATTTATTTTTTCATTGTTTGAGAGAATGGGGGAGAGGGTGTATACCCATGAAAGAGTGTTAGAAGGGACACTTCTCAGAAGAGTTTTTTAGCCATTTTTCTACTTGTATAAAACTTCGGTAAACATTAAGAATTGTACTTTTAAACGTAATGTTAATGACCAACAAAGGTTTTTGTTAGCTTCAGTGATCGAAAATTGCATTGAACTACATGGAACGTGAAAAAGAATTAAATAAACTTTAGAGTGAGAAAGAAAACATTTTAAATAATTATTCTTTTTTGTTTGTCGCAAATATATGAAAAACAGTGCTTTAAAGAGATTCATTTTCTTATTATTGACAATTTTTACATGATTCAATAGGTTACTTGCTAAATATTGGCACTGCGTCAAAATGGAACCAGGTTCATATGATTTTTTTCTCCGAATGGATTTGATTTTTTTGCTGACACTTGGCGACAGAACGCTTGGCGGTATATCGCCTAGTTGTTGCCAAACATCACTGAAGTCTGCATTGAATCGCCTCCAAAAACATTCAAATGCAACCAAAAGGAGAGGTAAAAAACTTTTTTCCACTCATCGTCTTTTTGCAAAATTTCAATCATCTACTGCGAACCGTTTTAAAGTTACGTGTGATACGCACATACAATCGTATAGGCAGAAGTCATGAGAGAACTCGTAGTAATTAACTTGGAGACAGCCAAAATGGATATTTCGGCCCAAATTCAAGTGAAAAAAATTTCACGATTAACAACGATAATGATAAAGATGAAGGATTTGAAGCTGAACTGTCCTCAACATACTCAATGTCTTTAACGTGGTAAAAAACTTCAAATGTATTTTTCAAATGCCCGGGTTGAAAATAACGATTTTTTACAAACCAACGGAGTATCCTTCGAAAAAGCAATAACACAAGAAAAAGGTAACGAAACTTCCAGGGCAACCCAATTCTTTGATACCATGCAGAAAGAAAAAAACATTGCAAATATGAATAGATTTTTATGATTTTTTTACGCGAACTCATTTTTTGTCAGCACTGGGTAACAACGAGTAAAGATTTCGGTCCTTTCGCGCTCGTTATAAGCAAGTTTGAGTGTGGTACATACAGCATTCTTCTATTTCATTCTCTAAACTGAATTTGCTACAATATAAAATTTTTAAAAAATGCGATTAAAAGTATTTACAAATGCATTTTATTTCCAACAAGTGATTAATATGTTTTTCCTTGAGATATAACACGAAACAACTGTATAGAATTTTGATTCCCATAATTCGTCTTCCTGAATTGGTGAAATGGTATCACTAGAAATTTACTGGTTTTCCATCTTAAGTTACGATGATAGAAGATATACACAAATTGTTGAGTCTATCATTCCGTGATCTTCTAAATCAAATGTTTGTATGATGGGACGAAAAAGCAACAGTATAAATTCGTAACACAAAGTTTTATATTTTTTATTAGTTTTAAAAATTACGAAACAAGCATGTTTTTATATTTTAAAGATTTTGTAGAAACCAACGAATATTTATCCCCTACAGCACTGATTGTCTAAAATTAATAAATTTTCCTTCGCCTGTAATTTATTAAGTGGCCACAATTGGCTTTGTTTATTATAATTTCTTGTCAAAATTTTTGAGGGAGAGGGAGTTCCTGATATTGTGACAAGGTGATGAAGGGGACTGCAAAAAGTGTCACATAACACGTTTTGGTTGAAGTAAAAACTTTTTTATAGCAATATATTTATGTAATACTAACTTATCACCCGGCGTTGCCCGGTATTGCAATATGTTTTATTTGTTTCAAGCATTTTCGTCAATGAAATAGGGGAGCCTTAAATTGATAATTCATTGTTAATCGTAATCTTTGTTGGAAATTTCTCATATTTGATTGTGTTAAATTTTATCAATTTGTATGCTTAAAGGCTTATCTCTGTTACTCTATATATTCGAAATTGAATGAAAATGACCATTTTGGGACAAAAAATGAATTTTGAGCTTTTTGGAAATTTTTTAAATTTCAAAACCCCGCCTATGTAAATTCAAGTGCATTGAAGAGCCTCTGTGCCAAGTTTGATGAAAATGTGATGAAAACTGAATTTGTACAAGGAACAAACATATATATACAAACATCCATTCATTTTTATATATATAGATAGCGGGACATGCGATAAGGGGAGGGAAGGGGGGTGCGGCGAAGTATGACAGTTTGTGACAGGGGAAAGGAGATCCCACTTCAGGGGGTCAAATTAGGCGGAAAAAACTGTGCAATCATTTCTGGAGGGTGCCAAAAAACTTTGCTTATGATGAAAATGTCTTCAACCCGTTTTTATTCGTGCCGTCATCACTCCCATCGTCCACTTGTGACAATAATCTCGAGACGTCATCTGAAATAAAAATGAGATCTTCACTTTAAAATTTATAGTTTTTCGGTGTTTTCTTGATTGCACATTTTTTCTAAAACATTGGAGGCCGCTTAAATGACTCACTTTTGTTCTAAACAGTTTTAATTCAATAAAGCGACTAATTTAGTAAAGCTGGGTATTATTCTGTTTTTGGCGATTTTATTCATTAAAGCGTTTGATTCAATTAACCACTGATTCAAATAGGAGTCCACTGTAGCCAATAAAGAAAAGGTCAGCTTTATAATTTAAAAAGAATGCATGTAAATTTATTTAGACTGTACTTTGGCAGGCAATTTGACCGATAGCCCAGTCAAATTAGGGGAAAAAAGATCTCGGAATTTGAGATAACAAACCGTAAACTCGTATAAACTTGAATTTCGACATTATAAAAGGTGTCTCAAAGCTAACATATGATAAGGTGTGCTCGTCTATTTAAATCAAAGGTCAAAAGGTCACAAAAATCGATTTTATTTTTTTTTTTAATTTTTTTGCACATTTTCGCAAATATTTCGTTTCCTATGGGTTTTTTACAATTTGTATATATTCAATATTGTAGAGGATGAAATTCCCTACAACTTTCGTTTTGAATTTTTTTTTATACGTCGAACCGTGTTCGAAATACAGATCCGAGAGCGTGCGGTTACAGCATCAGTCAAGGTCAACAAGCGGTCCCTGGCAGAAACAGGCCATATAAAGTTTATTAATTGTTGATAAATACATAATTATTAATTATTTTTATTTTGTTTTTACTATTATATTTAATAATTATTTTACTTACGTATCTATTTTTGGTATCTATCAATTTATTTAATAACACTGTAGCTATAGAATTGTATTAAGGAAACTATATCGTAGGCAGATAAAAATTTTAGTAAAGAAAGTATGTACCCTCTGGGGTTTACCGTAACTTTTAAGGGACGATTTTTCTTTCCTAAATAAAAAAATTTTGTACAGAATATTTTTTTATTATTTTTCCTGTCCATTAAACACTGTTTGTAACCAGTATACAAAATATATTTGCAAAAAAAATGTGAGGCATTAATGGATTAAAGCCATCTAAAGACAAGTTTCACGGTGCGTGAAAATAATTAAACCGTTTATTTCAAAAACCCCTTAAACGACAAAATTTTAAAATTTTCACACAGCATTCATAACATTAGGTTAAATTTTTCAATCGGATTTACAAAATTTTTTACTAAAAGAGATATATCTAAGTATGCAGGGGTGTCCATCCCTTACCCCCCCCCCCAAGCTTAATGACGCAAATTCCCCCCAAAATTTTACACAATCCTCTTGTGCTTTTTATTTTTTTCACCCCTCTTTTTATTTTATTTTTTTTAATATTATTGATTTATTTTTTTAAATTGTAACTATTATTTTTTCTATATTAATTTTTTAAAAGTACTAATTATGCGCAAAATATAATCCTTCCAAGCACACACACACACAAAAATAAATAAAAACATAATAATAAAGAAATTTCAATTAAAAATAAATTAATGAATAATTTAAATTTAAAAATTAAATTAATGAATAATTTAAATTTAAAAAATAAATTAACGAATAATTTAAATTAAAAAATATTCGTAAATAATTTTATTTAAGAAAATTAATTAATAAATAATTTAAATAAATAAATTAGTTCAAAAAAATCCCCCATAAAATTTCGATGGCGCAACTTAAGCTGTAATCCTCCCTGTGGGTACCCCTGTAAGTATGTATACATTTTAGTTTAAAATACTGTAATATCATAGTCAAAATGTTTTGAAATAAGGGTTAAAACGCTTTTCCGAAATTTTTGATATTGTAACTTGACTGGGTTCAAACTAGGGACGCACCGATAAGCAAATTGGCCGATTACCGATTACCGGTTGTTGATAATCCGCCGATTAATCGGCTGAGCCGATTAATGGTAAGGATGATTGTTTTAATTCTACGATTTCACAATCACTGTTTTTTCTCTCTTATACAATTCCGAGTGTAGAAATAGTAAGTAATTTATTTCTGAGAAGATTTTTTTTTTTCCATTTTCCTAATTTTCACAAAATAATTTCAGTATTTTATTAAATTTCGTAGAATCGATTTACATATTATTGTCGATAATATTACATTAATACATTGTTAATTATAGTAATTGGACATACAAATTTTAAAAAAAGGGGGGAGGGTCTGTGGTGAGCACTCCACAATTAAGGAGTACTTTTAATTTTCAATTTTAATTATCAGTAGCAATTTAATTCAAGACTTTTATTCTTTAAAAATTAGAGGTTACCTAACACAGTACTAAGGAGAAAACTATTACACATGAAAAATGTTGCAACATTGTCTATGTGTATATTTATTCAAAGCAGGAGAATAAATTTATTAAAAACTTAATATCACCTATGGGGATTATTATTATTGTCAATAAAATCAAGCACATAGTTTCTTAGTGAAAGTGCACTTTAAAGAATAATTTTTAAAAAATATATTTTTTAGCCGATTAATCGGCCCAATTTTGCCGATTATTAATAATCGGCAAAGTGGCCAATTATGGCCGATTAATCGGTACTGCCGATTAATCGGTGCATCCCTAGTTCAAACCTCATGAAGTAATTGACCTTCAGCAATCAATAATGGAAGAGAAACAAAATGCAACACAAGAAAAGTTATAGAGCAAACAACTGAATTGTAATATTTAGGTCCCACAAAATTAGTCCCAGAAACGTGAAGAGATCATCAAATTGTACTGGAACGCCAGAACTTGTTTCTTAACCCATTAATGCCTGCCATTTTTTTCCGAAGATATTTTGTATACTGGTTACAAACAGTGTTTAATAGACAGGAAAAATGATTAAAAAAATATCATGTAAAAAATAATTTTTTTATTGAGGAAAGAAAAATCGTCCCTTAAAAGTTAAGATAGACCCCAGAGTGTAAATACTTTTTTTACTAATTTTTTTTCCGCCTACGATATAATATTTAAAAAGACATTTCATAAGAAGAAATAAAATCAGCAATTAACATAAACTGGGAAGCTGGGAATAACTTTGAAAACTTTTTTTCTAGAGATTGTGAATGATGTCATTTCTGATAAAGATCACATTAAAACTGCTACAGAACACACTTTACAATGACTATGTGCTGCAATCTGTTAATAACGAACTGAAACAATACCGAGGTACTCATTGAACACTATTATTTGGTTGAAATGTTCATTTTGGGGAAATTCAGACCTTTTTTTAGACCGTCCCTAAAAAGGGACGCTAGGCATTAATGGGTTAAGTTCCTTTAGTTGTTGTTTAATTCTTATTACTGCTATTATTTTTTTCTGTCTGATGCTCATTTTGCCAATTTGTTCTAGTCATCAATTTTATTACTTTTGCTTTCCTATTTTTTGCCCCTAGGTGATACCCGAACTGTCCTAAATGTATGGATTGATTTTTACGATAAAGTTATATGTAACAACGTAATGTCTATCCAGCAAGCCACTGACATCAGAGTAATGAAGGTACCGGGAGGAAATTGCTTTAGGTAGGCTAAACAAAACTCCTTTTTTTTAGATACTCCTTCCTGTTTTAACCCATTTATGCCTAGTAGCCAAAAAACGAGACGCTTGTTAATTACTGCATACAAAAACCTGTAATGGGTATATTGTTTTACTAAAGCTGTTTTTCACAAGTTAAATAGTCCATCTTCTTGAGAAAACCAGTTAGAGCCACTATTTGGACATCAGAGTTGATTTATTGACAGCTATCTTCAGACAAATCAGTCAAGCAACGATCCAGCATGGGTAGCCCCAGAAAGTAAGTTTTTTTTTTTTTTTTTTGCGAACTTATTTGTCATAATATTAAACTATTTTAAATTGATTTGCTTAAAATTGATCACAGATGCCTTCTGTAATGTTATTTTGCAAAAGTAAAGTCAAGTAAGTTCGTATTTTGCTCACATATCTGCAAGATATCCCATACACAGGACGTTAAATAACTTAATAAATATGGCAACGGCGAACTATTTTAAGCCTAAAATGTATGTAGACCATTCCAAGTAAGAGTTTTAAGCAGATAAAAATTGAAAAAAAAAATTGGTAAAAAAACTTAGGCATAAATGGGTTAATTTCAGCCAAAACCAATGAGCAATAAGCACTCACCCACTGCAAGTTCCGACTTACATTCAAGTTCAATATTTTCAACAGGATCAGAGGATATTGGTCGGCGAGCATATTTCACGTTGTGCAGGTGTTCGGCTGAAAACAAAAATGTCACTTCGTTAGTGAAAAGAACGTTTTTTTTTTTTAGAAACAAAATTAGTAGAAACGTTTTCATTGAAACACGTACAAAAAAAGTACAACTAGTTTGTTGCAGTGGCATCTTTTACATTATTATGTTAAGTACAATAGTAACTGTCTGATCTTCTTAAGTAAAACCTTCCGCGCATTTACGCATGCGTTATGCTTTCTCTGATCTTACTAAAATAGGGGTGTTAGGTAAGATAACAATGACGGGAAGAATAATAAGCATTTTGAGCCGTACCAAACAACGTGGAACGATGCTTATTTCAAATACATAGTTCAGTTGAAGATGTCAAAAGGACATAGCAAATGCAAATTTTAATACGAAAACTTAGGAAAGTTATCACCCACAACCCATCTACCCTTTTTTAAGTGGAACTGTTCGCGAGTGCCCGGCGCGGCTTTCACGGACGGATAGTAAGAGTGTTTGTTTCTTAGGGAAATTATTTTAGCTGGCAATGTAAGCTTTAACAAATTCAACACTTCAAGACTGGAAAGCTCAATAGTGTCAATCACTCAATGTAACTGTCACAGCTTTCTAAAATACTAAAGTTTAGCTATTTAACAGTAAGCAACAAAATTAGTTTGAACTAAATACAGTGAACTCTCACTTATACGCCGCCTCAATTATGCGCCTTTTTCACTTATACGACGATTTCAAATGGTCCCATCACATTCCATAGCAAAATAATGATAGTATCATTCGTTTATGCGTCGCTCTATATATTTCACTTATGCGCCGAATTTTCCCTAAAATTTAAACATTTTTATTTATTTTCTTTAAGAAATAAGCATTTTTCTTCACTTTCCTCTTCAATCTTTCGCCTTTATTGCTCACGGAAGGCATTTTTTCCGCATGAACTAGAGTTTGGAGCGGGACAATTATCCGTTATGCATCGTTTTAGAGGGAACAGCTTGTAATTAGGTATGCTACAATTTTTCTTTTCTCTTTTTCATTATAACATACAGTTGTAGAATGATGCGAATTTCGACTTCAGTTCGAATTGCATCAGTCGCCAATTAATCACGACACCACGAGATGACCCCGCAGTTGCGATCGAACGTATGGATTAACATTCGCCACGCACACAGCCGACCTACTAGTATACAGTAATGCAACCGTATATATGCCCTTTGTATAGAAACTTCTTATTCATTCTCTCAATAGAACCTATGTTAAGTTTTAGTCCTGTAAAAAGGCTTGTTCGCTTATACGTCTCTCTCACTTATGCGCCTTTTTCTATTGGTCCCTTGGGCCGGCGCATAAGTGAGAGTTCACTGTATTTGAATTTCGGGGGAAAAAAGTTATAAAATATTTTTCATGTTTTAAGTAATGCAGATGGGAAAGAGTGCTCACTTTTTTGCAGAGACAATAAAAGGATGTAATCAGCGTTCTTAATATAAAGCATAAAACTGAAAACAATTACATTAATAAAAAATATCTTACATAGATTTTCTGATTTTTCTCCTCCCATCCAAAGAGAATCTTCAAGCGTCATTATCCTATGAAACAGGAAAAAAGTAATGAAGCTATGATGCTTATAAATTTTGCATCAATCCCATTAAACTTGTTTCCGCTGAAATACAAATAAAAGTGTTTTGTACTTAAGGTTAGTGAACACCCCAAAAATTTTAGTCTTCGGTATTTATTGTACTTTTCTAAATATTAATATAATTAATTATTGTAACCGAAAAAACACATTTCAGTCAGTTATTCGTTCAAGAAAATTACTTTAAGACTTTTTTTAGCAAAAAATTACCGTTTCCTTAACATTTTCAGTGTCTTCATGTTTGCTTCATTGAACATACCTTTTGTGTGTCTAACTCTCCTTAGGGGTGAATATCAGGAAAAGTGCTAATTTAAGTCACAAATGAATTTCTCAAGTACTTCCAAATAAAAACTAAAAATTTTTCTTTTCCCATACAGTAAACTACGTCGCACATACAATCCATGACAAAATTTTCAGGTTTTACTTTAATTTGTGACTATAGAACTCTTTTTATTGCCTCAATGTCATGTCGGCAGCGC
The DNA here is from genome assembly GCA_038373865.1 of Uloborus plumipes. NCBI lineage: Eukaryota > Metazoa > Arthropoda > Arachnida > Araneae > Uloboridae > Uloborus > Uloborus plumipes. Next base: position 43,222 of record JAXGGA010001905.1, read on the forward strand.
GTCACACATTCGAATCGCAAAGTTCAAAAAAATCCTGCGGATTATAAAACATCGCAGCAGAAACAAATACAAAAGGAAATAACGTGTTTTATGTTCATCTATGACGATTAACTCTTGTGTTTTAGATAAAATGAATTTAGATCGATAAAAAAAAGCAATTTCTGCCTGTCACAAGTTTTCATAGTTTGACGAGTGAGCCAACTTCTGGATTGATAAAATCTAGACAAAACATTTTTTGTCGCCAAAAAATTACGCTGGGTGAAGCTCTAATATGTGATGTTTCAGTTCCGATAGAAAATTTTCACTTCGGCTGCATTGAATTACCGGTAAGATTTTTTCAATCTTGCCTTTTCTGTTTCTACCAAATGAAGTGTCATGTCGGCAGCGGAATTTAAGACACAAAATAAAGTAATTTTTCAATTTATTTTTGCATAATGGAAAAGAAACCTATTGTCATGGACATTATAAGGTGTTTTTATTTTCGAATCTTTAATTAGGGATGTTCAGGTATCATATTGCGGGAAATTTGTCATGTCGGCAGCGGTCATGTCGGCAGCGCCAAAGTAGAAGGTATTTGTTACGAAACTGAAGCGTGCGTTACCGATGTTTTTTCTTCGAGTTATGAGTTTGTTGAGTTTTAAAGTACAAAGGTAGATTCAAGTGTATCGTGTTTCCTGCCAAATTTTCCCATTTTAGCAGTTTATTCATTGTTTTTTAAATGCTTCGAAAACATTAATTTTTCTGCAAAATTTGAGTTTTCAAACAAAATTATTGCCTTTTTTTCACCTTTTTTTCTTTTACATCAATATTCCGACCTTCGTTCCTAACTACTGCACCCAAAAATATAATTTTGTTTTAAAATGGAAAACTTACGAACAGTTTATTGAAAATCTCCCTCCCCCGCCAAACTCTGACTGTCTTGATCTAATTTCGTTTTTTAAGATTGTGTTAAGAATTTTATTTTATTTTCATTTTTAACTATTAACCTCTTTATCTGTTTGAAAAAAACTTTATCGCACTTATTTAGACTTTAACTAACTTTTAATTAGTCTCTAATTATAAAACTAAAAAGCGTTCAGGCTCTGAAAATATTATTATATTCTAAGTAATAATTATTTTATTTTTGAACATAAAAGGTAGTGAAAGTGTTTACTTTTGTATACTAAGTGTAAAATCTGTAATAGTTGTCAGTTCGGTAGCATTCTCATCATGCCGGTAACGCTCAAAGACAACCCCCCTAAAAGGGGGGTAAATGTTCACTTTGACCATGCCCCGAATTTTTAAAAAATATTGTTACTAATGTGTATTTGAAATACTCAATTAATTTAATTTTCTGAGTATCTTTAAAAATTGAAATTTTCCATGGTCAAATTGGCACTTTTCCTGATATTCACCCTTAGATACCTCAGAATAATATGATGACTCACCAAAACTGATAACAATTTACTGAAAACGTGTTTTATAGCTAAATCTTTGAAATATTTCACTGAAAAACGTGGATTTCTCCAACTAACTTTAATATATCATTTCTTAAAAACGCATATTTCAAGTAAATTTACTTTTAAAGGTTTACACCCCATCAATACAATGAATTACCATTTTCGCATAGTTTCAAAACTACAGAGATTATACTTTCTAGCTACAGTTGTTTGCATCAATAAAACTGCAAAAACATGGTTTTGAAAAAATGAATGAAATTTCAATTAAAAGCACTGCATTTAAGTTTATTAAATTTCTTATGTAGCTTTTTTTTTTTGGTTTCAGATTCACCGAACTGCAAAACGTTGGTGCTATCTTAATTTCTTAAAAACCCAAAATATATTTTCTTTTACAAATATAAGGGCTGTTGCTTACCTTAAATCAGACATCCAACATAGATATTTTTACTCATGACAACACGGGTCGTAGTCCCCAACATAAAACAAAATTTCGTATTCTTTCCACTTGGCATTCCATCACGATATCAAACTTAACCCATTGATGCCTAGCGTCCCTTTTTAAAGACGGTTCAAAAAAGGGTCTGAATTTCCGCCAAAATGAACATTTCAACCAAATAATAGTGTTCAATGAGTACTTTGGTATTGTTTCACTTCGTTATTAACAGATTGCTGCACATAACCATTGTAAAGTGTGTTCTGTGGCAGTTTTAATATGCTCTTTATAAAAAATGACATCGTTCACAATTTCAAGAAAATAAGCTAAGTTTTCAAAGTTATTCCCAGCTTCCCAGTTTATGTTAATTGCCGATTTTATTTCTTCTTATAAAATGTCTTTTTAAATAGTATATCGTTGGCAGAAAAAAATTTTAGTAAAAAACGTTTATACCCTGGGGTTTATCGTAACTTTTAAGGCACGATTTTTCTTTCCTTAATAAAAAAAACTATTTTTTACATAATATTTTTTTTATTATTTTTCCAACGGGTTGCCAACTATTTGTCGCCAATCCGAAACACGTTCTGTTTAATTATCACTTGTCATTCCTTCTTGTAGCCTAATTTTAAAAGTGTTAAAATCCGTTTTGGCAATAAATATTAGAAGTGTTATCAATTAATTCATTTAAGATCAAAACCTGTCCATTATTTATTAAAAAAACAATTTTAGTTTAAAAAATATAAGTTTAAAAGCTCCTTTATATCAACAGCTTTAAGTGAATAGATCAAACACCACTAGACACAAACAAAAAATGAATATAAATTAAAGGTTTTAGGTAAAAACTCTTTAAATCCATAGTTCTGCTTTTGGAACTATGGATTTTGAGAAATAAATACAACTAGTTTTAATTCTAAACGACTCAATTACATTTTATTTTTATTGATGTTTTTCTTCATTAGCTGCTACAATATGGATACAGCGACAGCAGTAAAAATTTTACCACGGGCAAGCCGTGACGGGTAACTCTAGTTACAATATATAACTATTGCTTTTATATAATATAAACTTGTGAAAAAAAGTGTAAATACTGTTTCAAAAATTTAACCGTTACATTCTTCATAATAATTATCATGTAGCCAGTAACAATTAGTAAACGCTTGTTTTATTTTTAGTTGTCTTAGGAAAGTCACAATAATAGCATCATTGAAGAGTATTTTTAACCGACCTCAACAAAGGAGGAGGTTATACAATTCGTCGGAGAATTTTTTTTTTTTTTTTTTTTTTTTTTTTGTATGTTACAAGATTACTCGAAGACGCCTGGACCGATTTCAAAAATTCTTTTTTTGTTAGAAAGTGTCTCATTTCCGATTGGTCCCATCGTCTCGTGGTCCGGGTTCGATAACGGGAACCTGCAGAAATCTTTCGAAAAAGAATTCGGGATCATAGTAATCGTAATAATGACAATTTTTAATGTAAGGCTTCTCTGGATTAATTCATTTCTGTGGTCTTTTTATCTTCATGTAACGCTGATAATATTGTTTTGAAATATCTACTTATATTAAAAACTGAGTATTTTTCTATAAGCTGCCGCTTTCTCCTGAACGCCAATGAACTGCAAGTCGAACCAAGTACCGATAGATTGATAATTTTTCAGGCTTCATTAGTTTTAATTTATATAATTATACGAGTTTAATTAGCGAAGATATCAATTAATAAGTAGTCAATTTTAAAGCGATATGTCTAAAATGATTGAATGTGAAATCCATTGTTACAAACGTGGTTGCTATGAAACAGTAATAATAATGATAGTGAGAATTTTGAATGAAGGCTTAACTAAATCAAACATGATTTAGTAAATATTAACTAATCAAACATTTCGTAATGGAAACATTACCTTATTTCTGAAGTTCATTTACACTAAAAAGAAAAAAATAAAAATATTTTTGAAAAAAAAAATTGAACCGACTTCGGAACTTCACTCAGCAAATGCTCTAAAAAGTAAAAAATAATTTTATTCTTTGAACACCATCGATACTACATTTAAACATAAGTTTTGAAGTCGGCGCAAAAACTATAGGTAAAATGATGTTTACTATATTTTGCCAAAATTTTCAGAGAAATCATTGAAAATGGAGAGCTGAATATTTGTACCATTACATAAATATGAATTTTTCAATGAATGCGAATGCGAATAAAGAACCTGGATTCATTTAAATTTATATTTATAGTTTTGAATGATTCTATTTAGCTTTTTGCGCCGACTTAAAAACTTATGTTTAAATGTAGTATCGATGGTATTCAAAGAATAAAATTATTTTTTACTTTTTAGAGCATTTGCCGAGTTCCAAAGTCGGTTCAATTTTTTTTTTTCAAAAATATTTTTTATAGTTTAAAGCAGTGATTAACCGCCCCTAAGCAAGGGCTAAGGCAGAAACATGCAATACACCGCCAACTCGACCATTTCGATGCATGGACAGCTGTTTCGAGCTTATTCTGCTCTCATCAGCATGGAAAGTACCGTAAAATGGGGTGAATCGGAACACTTTTCAGCTTTGCTTGTAAAAAAAGCAGTTAAAAGATTTTTTTTTTAATTTGGTTTTTTGGGTAAAAACTTCGGTCTTGCTTTACTTTTGATATTCCAAGCAAAGAAAAAACATTTTGAACAATAATTATTAAAATATATACGAAATTATGAGTGTTCCGAATCACCCCGCTGATAGGGGTCAATCGAAACACATGTTAAAACTTTTATTTTTTTCAATTTAACCTGTAATAGGTCTCACAAACATAAGTAATATTGATGGGGGAGAATAATAACAGATAATTACTGTCAAATAAATGTATAATTTCAGTACCAGTGAACGTTTATAATTTGTCAAAATTCAAAATAATTTTGAACTTATGAAAAATGAAAAGTAATTTTAAGAAATGCTTTTGAATTGAAATACAAAGATTTAACACGAATGGAAGTCACTCATGTCGTCCATAAATATGTACTTGTCCTTAAAAGTAGCAGTTGTGACTTAGCTTAATTTTTTTCATAACAACTCCTGGGATAAACTCTGCCTTTTCTTTAGTTTCTTGAAATCTCTGGGTTTCGGGGATTGTCCTGAAAGATTTTTTCGCTTATTCATCACTGTTTGTGTGCTGGACTGTTACTACATAAAGTCTATGTGACTTTCCCCCACGTATTTTAAGTAAAAAAAAAGTCTCCTGGAGAAAAAATCTTTTGAAATCTGCAACTTTCCGTCATTCTTCGATATAGTTGCTTACGAGAAGGGATAAAGAGTAATAAATTCTTGTCCTTGTCTTGATTAGAAGAATTGGGGTTAGTATCTTGAGTTTTCAAACAATTTCCTTGAAATAAGTTTGAATTGAAACAACATAACTAAGTGTTCCTATTCACACCGCAAATTTTTTTCCTATGGCATTTTTCAGAATTCTTCATTTTTATGACACAATTTATAAAAAATGTAAATTCTAATGTGGTATTCTGTTGTTCAAATGCATGTATAATTGAAACATACCACTCTTAGTTTTTAAATATAAGAAGGTTTGTTCATGCATATGAAGTTTTGCAGTCCATGAAAATGTGATGTTTTCTAGCATTCCACGTGCAGCCCTCCTTTGAAGCCAGTAGCGTTGCCAGATTGACAAAAGTAATTTTTTTCTACTGCCTATGGTCTTACCTTTCTAAAAAAAAAAATTCATGGCAAAAAATACCCTATAGTATATTTATGAAGAATTTCTTTGTGCGGTCGGGAAGTTTTGTTCCGATTGACCCCGCTGTTCCTATACACCCCATTTTACGGTAGTCGAGTTGGAGGCAAAAATCCTCTTATATAGCAAAGAGAGCCTAAAAATGTACGAGTTGTACCATACTAAGTGAGGTCGCTCGTTGGTATTTCTAATTTCACATTAGCTACCAGTTTTTTTTTTTTTTTTTTTTTTTTTTTTTTTTGTTGGCTCTCTTTGCTATATAAGAGGATTTTTGCCTCCAACTCGACTACTTTCGTATTCCATGCTGATGAGAGCAGAATAAGCTAGAAACAGCTGTCCATGGATCGAAATGGTCGAGTTGGCGGTGTATTGCAAATATTTTAGTTTACTTAAAATCTTTAATTAAATTCACACGCCTCATATTTTAAAATACCTAGTATAGGTATCTGTTTTGACAGAAATATTTCTCATTTGAACAAATGTTTAAGATTTAATATACTTTAAATAAGTGTATAAAGATTAGGCTGAAGCCCACAAATTCATTTTACTTACCCATTAACATCAATTACTTTGGTTGACTTTAGCACCACGATTTTTGTTATAATCATGCTTATACAAAGAATGAAGGCAGCAGCAACACAAATGCTAATCAGTATTACAAGTCCAAAAATCAACGTATCGGCGAAGTTTTCCTTTTCCAACCAGCCTAGAAAGATAAATGTCAACTATATCAATGACAGACAACTATAGCGATGACCAGAAAAGACAAGCACACAAACAAGGCGCTGGATCCAAAGTCTTAAAATATAACCTGATGCTCCACTTTGTCTATATAGTGGGCGAAGGAAAAACAGCTTTCAAGTAAAGCTTCAAGGAGTGATGTAATTTTGAATGAAAGTATCACCAAATTTTGCAAGGTCACACAACATTTTAAGAAAATACAAACATAAAAATGACACCATCAGAAGGTGAAATAATATTTTATGAAACGTTAACTACCTTCAGTGTTTCTCTCCATATAGCACAATCCAGTCTCATGGTGGCACGTTGACTTTCCGTCACATTCACAATCAGCAGTACAATTGAAACCATAACTTCCCGCCTAAAAATAAGCATAACGTTACATAAAAATTAACCCATTAATGCCTGACATTTTTCCCCCAAAGATATTTTGTATACTGGTTACAAACAGTGTTTAATGGACAGGAAAAATAATCTAAAAAATATCATGTAAAAATAATTGTTTTATTAAGGAAAGAAAAATCGTCCCTTAAAAGTTACGATAGACCCCAGAGGGTACATACTTGTTTTACTAAAAAAAATTCTGCCTACGCTATAATATTTAAAAAGACATTTTATAAGAAAAAATAAAATTAGCAATTAACATAAACTGGGAATAACTTTGAAAACTTAGCTTTTTTTCTTGAGATTGTGAACGATGTTGTTTTTGATAAAAGCCATATTAAAACTGCTACAGAGCACACTTTACAATGGTTATGTGCTGCAATCTGATAATAACGAATTGAAACAATACCAAGGTACTAATTGATCACGTTTAGCCAAGGAATTGGCAAGTAGCCAGTTTAGTCAACCCTCATTTATCGCGGTAAATCCGTTTCAGACTGTACCGCGATATATGAATTTCTGCAAAATAGGATAATTTATTTATAAATAGAATGCGCTCCTACTCATAGAGCGTATAAAACTTATGTATTAAGTTCTAAATGCATTTTTTAACGTAATTAGAGCCTTCCAGACATGAAACAACTCCTGCTAGTTATCATTGCCCTCATATTACCCAGTATATTGCACAAAATATAAGAAAATATAACGTATTAGATGCTACTGCTCTTGGAGCTATTAAATAAATTAAAAATCCTTACTCAAAAAACGAACAAAAAAAAACAAAGAGCATTAAACACGACTTTTTACATGAAGTTCGTAAGTATTTTTCATAATAATGTATAATTGTTAAAGTAATAACTTTGCTATGAATTTATTTATTAGTTTTTATAGCTCTTTAATAGCAAGTTTAATTAATTTATGTATGTATCGTTAAAAAAAACTCACCGGTACGCACAATTTTTTTACAAGTCATTAATAGACTGCAAATCGAAAGATTTGTTTTACTGGGTAAAAAAGCTTACCGGTCCGCGAAGTTTTTCAAAAATGGCTTGCCGATCTACAGGTAGAAAAAGGTTGAGAATAACTGCTATAAACCATGCAATTGATCGGTAACGAAAACAAAAACCTTCATCTGTGACAGCATGTTTCATTGACATTGTGCTTAAAATAACAAATACAAGGAAACCAAATCATGAGCAAACTTACCGGACACTTATGCTGGCAGTGAATTCCAATATATCCTGCTGCACACGAACACTCTCCATTTCTAAAATCACAGTATCCGTAATTCTGGCATTCACATGTTTCTTCGCAATCCACTCCGTAAAAACCAAGAGTGCAGTTGTCTTCGCAATGCGTTCCATTGTAACCTATGTAAAATTCAATTAAGCCACTGATAAGCTATTGATTAAAACGATCTTTTATATTATTTCTCTAGCCTGTTCTCTGTTGCTGCGTGATTTTTCGGGCACGGAACAGGACATATCCACCGCAAATTTTATCCCCCTTTTTTTCGCATGGGACATTTCCGCCGCGACTGCTATTCCCCCTCTGACTGGCACAGGACAAATCCGCCGCGCCATTTCCAAGGGTGAGAAAGGGGTAACTGATTTAAAATTTTCATTCTTGGCGACACATCTTCATTTGGCGACAAAGACCTAATCTAAAAAGCGGAATTTATTCCCGGACTACTTATATTAGGGGGAAATCTCAAAGAAGTCAAAAAAAAAAAAAAACACACACACACACAATGCAGTGTAAATCAATTTAAACTTCGCCAATTTTACTTCGCCAAATATTACACTCTACCAGCTCAATCGGCGGATTTGTCTTGTCGCACAGAAACGCCGGGGAGAGACGCGGCGGAAATGTCTCATGAGGGGGATGATAGAGATAAATTTTGCGGCGGAAATGTCCTGTGCTCTTCGGGCGCAGGACATTTCCGCCGCAAAGTTTATCTCTACCTTCCCCCCATGAGACATTTCCGCCGCGTCTTTCCCGCCATTTCCTTGCGACAGGACAAATCCACCGATTGAGCTGGTAAAGTGCAATATTTGGCGAAGTAAAATTGGCGAAGTTTAAATTTATTTATTTATTTATTTTTGCAGCATGGAACGTACAATTATTATTTTTTAGGTGACCCTTTTAATTTTCCTATTAAAAGGCAGTTTTTTTTAGATTTGCTGCTTGTCGCCAAAAGATGACTTGTCGCCAAGAAAGAAAATTTTAAACCAGTCCTGAAAATGGCGCGGCGGATTTGTCCCTGTGCAAGGCATATGCGGGATAGGAATCACGGCGGAAATGTCCCATGCGGGGAAGGGAGCGATAAAATTTGCGACGGATATATCCTATTCCGGGATTTTTCAACTGAATGATAGTTTACGCACAAAGCAATTTTAACCGTTTGCATTTAACCATTGTTGCAAAAGCTAAGTGAGGAAAAAAGTCCATAGCGCTGTTACTGTGACAACCATCAGGGAAAAAGTGCGGAGAGTGGGAAATTTATTTTACTTTGAAATGCCAGCTCTTGCTACACAGGGTATAAGCAATTACAATTGCTAGTTGTTCCTACTCATACCGTAGTTGACGTCGTGGCTCCTTTTCAAATCACTTTTTTTCCCTCAAAACAAGAAAAGAAAAGAAAAGAAAACCCAATCAGTTGGGTCCTATAGCAATCGTAATTGCAACAAACCTAATTTGAATTCAGTATTTCAACACTCAAATTAATATCAAGGGCCCGTAGTTATTTGTTTTTAAAACCTGATTTGTCAGTAAAAAAAAACGAATTATTTATTTGCTGTGTTTTATTCATTTTCTGATCGGGGTACCATAACTGTGCGGAATTAAATATTTTTTACATAAAAAAATTGTCAAATTTATTATTATTGTCACAAAAAAAAGATACGAATTGTTTATTCACTGTGTTGTATTCATTTTCATTCCTTCAAAAAATTTGTCAAAAAACTTTTGTAGTAAAAAATTATTTTTGTCATAAAAAAATATGAATTGTTTATTGACTGTGCTTGTCTTCATTTGCTGATCGGACTACCATAGCTGTGGGGAATTAAATATTTTTCGCATAAAAAATTGTCATAAAGAATTTATTATTATTGTCACAAAAAGAAAGATACGAATTGTTTATTCACTGTGTTGTATTCATTTTCATTCATTAAAAAAAATTGTCAAAAAAATTTTGTCATCAAAAAAGTTTTGTCGTAAAAAAATATTATTTTTGTCATGAAAAAAATACAAACTGTTTATTCACTGTGCTGTATTCATTTAGGGATCGGACTACCATAGCTGTGCAGAATTACCTGGTTTGCAGTGACATGCTCCAGTTACATGGTTGCACCTGGCGTCGTTCTGACAAAAGCACGCCTCGGAGCAATTATTGCCAAAGTTACCATCAGCACAAGTAGATTCGCATCTGTAATAAAAATATACATTAGTGTAGGTATAGGAGAGTGAGGAGCAAAGTGAAATAGCTAAGATAACTTAGGTAGGAATTCAAGTGAAACGCGGACGATCGCAACTCACAAATGCAATCGCAAATTCCCAAATTTGGATTCAAGTAAAACGTTGCAATCGCTACTTGACAAAAACATCGTGACGTTGGCGTGACGTTAGCCTATGAAAACCAAGCTAGATAAAACGTCACAGCCTACTTAGCGAATTAGAGGAGATCGCCGACTGCTTGTGAGCTCTTATTGGCTCCGCTCGTAGTGACGTCAGTGCCAAGTTAAGTTGATGATAATGTAATTCATTTCCAGTAGCGATTGCAATTTAAACGATTGCAATGGTGTTTCATTCGAACTCCTGCCTTACCCGTTTCAAAATGAACAAATGGGAAATTCGCTCTAAGAATTATTTTGCATAAAGAGGAAATAGTGTATTTTTCATACATCTACTGCTGAGTATCATTTTTCATTTTTAGTAATAATTTTGTACTTTCAAAAAAAGGGGGAAATTTTTCATAACGTATGGGGTGAAAATTTCGATGTTCTTTTCAATACAAAAAAATTGTTGTACCATCTCTAACGGTTCTTACGCATTTAATTTTAAAGTCGTGGGCGAATTTAAAGGCACGTTGTATCTTGGGCGGCGAAAAAAGGCATGTTTCCGCTAGTTTGTTACAGCCACTGAGCTATGCAATCAACTGGAGTGATATCTTTTATTGCCCGTTATTAATTTATACCTCCGTGTGGGAAAACATGCATATTTTTTGGAACCAATTAGAAAATTGATATCCCGCCATATTTTCGAACGCAATTTTCACTGCACGTTGTTGCCTTTATTACATGTATTTTCATTAATTTAAAAGAAAAACAGCATACTACAACTCATTTAGAAATTTGCGTGGATAACTAGGTTTTATTTCTATCGTTGGATGCAATGACACCGTTGACTGATGAGCACGAAAATTAAAAATGGGGATTTTAACTCAAAGTTGTTTTCAAATACTTATCAAGTAAGCCATGTATTGAATTTGTGTACTCGCTTCAGATTTTTACCAAAGAGAAAAAGTCACGCAACTTACGTGTGCTTTAGAAATTCATGTATTCATCAGAAATCTTATTTGTTATGATCGGGTTGCATAAAGTTCTCCGTGGAAGTTTACTTCCAGAAGAGGGAACCAATGCTGCGTTATACAATATATTTATAATACCAACGTCCAGAATATTCACTTGAAATGAATACATACAAACATAAATGATTTAAATGAAATAAATAAATCTATGGATTCATTATATAATGTTGAATGATGAAAAAATTTAAAATTGAGAAGTGTCTAGAATAAGTCTCACTAGAATATTTATAACAACATTCAGAATCCTTCGTATTAAGCCAATTGTCAAAGAAAAGTGAATCTTCAACTCGAATTTAAAAAAAAAACTTAACAATAATTCATTACATAATTGAAGGGCTTGGAGGATGAAGGGGTTAAGTTAGTTTAAAATATGAACACTCTGTACAATGGTACGCAATGGATACAGGTAAGCAAGTAAAACTGGGTACATCAAACGGCAGATGTCAGTAGACCGATTTCATACGCAGACTAATGACAAAACCGAAAAACAAAAAAGCTGCAGACAACTACAACAATAAAACTTTGAACTTTAATTACTCGCAATTTTTGTTTTGTCACTTAACCCCTTCATCTCCTAAGCCCTTCAATTACCATAAAAGTTGCTTTAAATAAATAATATAACTTACGACGGACCAATAAATCCAGGAGGACAAACGCAAGATCCATTTTGAGGATTGCACATTCCATCATTCTGGCAAGGGCAAATTTCACTGCAGTCCTGACCAAACGTTCCTTTTGGACATTCTTTTTCGCAAAATGTTCCAATCCACCCAGGAAGACAGGCACAAGAACCATCCACATGACTACAAACAGCATCATTTTCGCACAAGCACGTTCTCTCGCAGTGCGATCCGTATGTCCCTTCTGGACACGAAATGTCACAGTGTTTCCCAATCCAACCGTCTGCACACGAACAGTTTCCCAGAACGCTGTCGCACACTGCTTGATTGTCACACTTGCACGAATGAGAACAGTTCTGGCCGTAATACCCCACAGGACAAGGAACTTCGCATTGCTCTCCAACCCATCCCGGCAGGCAGCTGCAATATCCGTCGATATGACTGCAAGACGCATTGTTTTCGCACTTACAGTACTCGGCGCAGCTAAGCCCGTAAGAGCCCTCACTGCAAGCTTCATCACAAAGAGTTCCGATCCAGCCCTCCGGGCAGTTGCAAACGCCATCAGTTGCATTACAGATAGCCCCATTCATGCACTCGCAAACCATTAGGCAATCTTCGCCGTAATAGCCGATAGGACAGGGAATGTCACAGTAAGCACCGAGCCAACCAGCAGAACAATTGCATGATCCATCTATGTGATTACAAGTTGCTCCGTTTGAGCAATAACACTTTTCTGAGCAATTAAAGCCGTAGAATCCTTCGTTGCAACGTTCTTCACAATATGTCCCCTTCCAGCCATTAGTGCAAATACACGCACCATTAGTGGCATTACAGCTGGCTTCGTTTTCGCAGGTGCAATTTGATTTACAGTCTTTCCCATACAACCCACGAGGACAGGGAGTTTCACAATAATCTCCTATCCAACCCGCTGAACAAATGCAAGAGCCATCGACATGATAACAAGTTGCACCATTTTCACATTTGCAATCTTCCGCACAGTCAACACCATAAAAATCTCCATCGCACGGAATCTCACAAAATTCCCCTGTCCACCCTGCCAAACAAATGCACTCTCCGTCGACGTGACTGCAATTTGCATTGTTCTGACACTCGCACAAGAGCAAACAGTCCGTACCGTAAAATCCATTCGGGCAAGGAAAATCACAGCTTTCTCCAATCCACCCTTCCAAGCAAGTGCAAGACCCAGAGACGTGATCACAACTTTCAGCATTCAGGCACTGACACAACGAAGAACAATTTTCCCCGTAATACCCCGGTGAGCACTCATTTCGGCAGTGATTTCCAGTCCATCCATTAGCACAAACGCAGGACCCATCACGGGGGACACAAGAGGCATCATTTTCACACTGACAGATCTGCGTACAGTTTTGGCCGTAAGTATTATTGGGGCAAGGGATGTCACAGTGTTCGCCTATCCAACCAGGGCCACAACTGCAAGCACCATCAATATGATTGCATGTGGCATTGTTATTGCACAGACATGGTTGGCTGCAGTGAATTCCGTACGTTTCGTTGAAGCAGGGAAGATCACAGTACTTTCCTCTCCAGCCAGGGGAACACTTGCATGATCCATCAACATGATTGCATGTTGCTCCATTTTTGCAGTGACAGTTTTGAGCGCAATCTTGTCCAAACATTTTATCTGAGCAAGCAGTTTCACAGTACGTTCCTTCCCAGCCAGGGGAACATTTGCAAGTTCCACCAACATGATTACATGTCGCGTCATTGAGGCAATGGCAAACGCTTTTGCAATCTAATCCATATGTGCCATTTGAACAAACTGAATCACAATATGCCCCTCTCCACCCAGCAGAACATTTGCATGTTCCATCAACAGGATTACATACGACACTATTTTTGCATTGGCAAACTTGCTCACAGTTTTGTCCATAACTTCCATTGAAACAAGCAGATTCACAAGATATTCCTCTCCAACCTGGAGCGCACTTACATGATCCGTTAATGTGATTGCAAGTAGCTTCATTTTGACACTGACAGTTTTGTGTGCAATCTTGTCCATACTTTGTACTCGCACAGGCATTTTCACAATGAGTTCCTGTCCATCCTGGCGCGCAGTTACATGATCCGTCAATGTGATTGCACGTAGCTCCGTTTTTGCATTGGCAGTTTTGTTTGCAATCTTGGCCGTATGATCCACTCGAGCATTTGTCTTCACAAGATGTTCCTTTCCAACCTGGAGCGCATTTACACGATCCGTCGATGTGATTGCACGTAGCTCCGTTTTTGCATTGGCAGTTTTGTTTGCAATCTTGGCCGTATGATCCACTCGAGCATTTGTCTTCACAAGATGTTCCTTTCCAACCTGGAGCGCATTTACACGATCCGTCGATGTGATTGCACATAGCTCCGTTTTTGCATTGGCAGTTTTGTTTGCAATCTTGGCCGTATGATACACTCGAGCATTTGTCTTCACAAGATGTTCCTTTCCAACCTGGAGCGCATTTACACGATCCGTCGATGTGATTGCACGTAGCTCCGTTTTTGCATTGGCAGTTTTGTTTGCAATCTTGGCCGTATGATCCACTCGAGCATTTGTCTTCACAAGATGTTCCTTTCCAACCTGGAGCGCATTTACACGATCCGTCGACGTGATTGCACGGCTCAGCTCCATTTTCGCAGCTGCAGAAGTTTGTACAACGATATCCGTAAGTGAAATGCCTGCATGGAGTGCTGCAAGCTCTACCCATCCAACCTAAAAAAGAGAAGGAAAAAAATGTTCCTTTATCTTAATGATTTATTCGTTTTCTTCCTTTTTTCAACAAAATGAAAAGGTAGTTCTCCAATGAATCCGTAATCTTTTAGTAAAAACGTTTAAGAGTTTTTTTTTTTTTAAGAGAGAGAGAGAGAGAGAGAGAAGTCAGAAACTAAACGCTGAGAAACTCCTGCATACAGAATTTCAACCTTCTGCTTCAAGTAGTTTAAAAATTATATGAGGCATAAACAAACATTCTCTCTCATACGCATATATACACAGACGTCGCAGCAGACGTCGTCAAAATAGCTCGTGAAGACCCAAAATCAGTTTTTTAGCTGCCCATATTTTTTTTTGTACAAAAGTAGGGTAAAGTGGAGCTAGTGTGGACCCCTAGAATAACTGAAAATGTTTAACTTGAAGTTCTCAGAATTGCAACACAAAAGTACATTTCAATGTGCAGAATAACATTGCAACATTTACTGAATAGCTTAGCAGAATTTTACAAAATATTTTCATAGTGAAAATTAAGCTTATTCTTGTTTTCTGAGACCTAATATTTTTCTTTCATAAGTATTGGACACAAGTTCTTGCGGATGTGTTAATGGAACGACTGTCTCTCTTATCAAGGACTCTACCAACAAGAATTCGGAATTAAAATCCTGAAAATGCAAATTGCGCCCTATGTTTAACGTTAAAAGATGAATCGGGTTTGGAACTCTCTACTGAAATAATTTTTGAAATTAAAAACTGAAAAAAAAATGATGTGTAGCTGAGTTGAGTAAGAGAACAGGTTTGGGGGTCCTACTCAGACATTTTACGAAATTAAAGTAGTAAAGACGAGATAGCAGATTATCCTAGATATATTACGGAAGGAAACGGAGTTCATGTGTTTTTCTATGTTATATTTCGAAACTGAAGTTCAGTTTTCAATGAAATTCTAATTAAAAATACTGGAATTTCTCGAAAAAATAATTGAACCAATTTCATTATTTAATAATAAAAGGTCTTCTCGTATTATTTTTCATATTTTGTTGATTAATTTATTTAAAAAAGCTATAATAAAAATTGTTTATCTTATTTTATTATTTATTTTCTGCACCCTGTATACAAAACCACATCCTTGCTTATAAGTGATCTGCTTGAAAGACTTCGACAATGACTAAAAAATCTGAAATTGACTGAAGTTATGCAAAAGTATGACTTTTAGAGTCAAAGATATGTCTGCAGTTCTTGACTCTGCACACTTAAATTGGCTAGAAGCATTTTTTTAAAGCAATTAGCGGTTGAAAGAGAAAATATCTCAACGTTGAATCGCACAAATTCGAAATTTTTTTGTGATTTAACGTTTTAATTTTTTTCTTTTAGTCTTCTGGCAACGAGATATTTCTTGACTTTTTAATTAATAGCTGTTTCGCGATTGACATTCCATGCCTTTTTAATAAGCTTTTATTAGAATCACATGTGGGTTTGCTTGTTTGTATGTATGTAACTCTGACTAAAAGATAAAATTTACGTTCTTTACAAATATAAAAGTAATATATTTTATACTATTATTGATACTAAATGCTAAACTATATAACAAGTTGATGTATTATAAGTGCATGTAAACTTGGCGGATATTCAATAGTTTTGAAAATCAGTTAGAGTATCATGAAATATAGTTTAACCTTTAGTATAATGATAGAATTAAGTATATTTATTACTTTTATTTTTGTAAAGAAAAAACTCTCTAAAAGCGTATTTTTTAGTTTTTTTTAACTACAATTAAATTATTTCTAAGCTATTCACGAATCATATGTATGCTTTTTCGGCATGCACCGCAACGCATACGTTGAGTTAAGATTATAAATTTTAATACTCATCTAGTTATTATCAAATGGTGTTTTAATACTTTTTCTTATCAAATTTTATGTTAAACTAATGAAATTGGCGAAACGAGTGATTTGACTTCTATTGATACTTATTTGGCAGTTAATAAACATTCCCCACAATTATAGGAGATAAGATGCATTACTTCAATAGTCACATAGGCTCAAGTTATTTAGTGAGCGCTAAGCATGCTGTAATTATTCTTTCTTTTGCTATTATGCTTAACTTTTTGCTTTACCAATGGTTCAAGACCCCTGTGCTCTATTTACGATAATTGTTTCAAATGTTGGTACATTCTCACTAATGATTCTCCCCAAATGTTTGACTTCTTGAGTTTTCTTCGCTAGAGGATTAGAATTGTGCTGAGTTAATTTCAAAACTACATGGTTACATTGTTGCGAACTAAATTTCGGTTTGTTTTCAAGGTTATTCCTTGTTTACTAATATTCTTTTCGAAAGCTGTAAGATTACTTTCATGACATCCCGAGTTCCATTTACTACCTTATTTCATCTTACTTCAATTAGTTTAAAACAAATAAACTTGCTTCAGTGGAACATTCTGTGCTAGATGAAGCCTTGATGGAGATTCCTTTCAGCGCATTTTTGAATGTATTTTTACTTGCACAGTTTTGGAAGCAATCATTTCTGAAACTACAGTTTTAGTTTTATGTTCCGTATGTTGAAATTCCGTTCTAATGAATGTGAACCAGTTAAGTGCCGACGTGATTATTGGTTATGAATTGTGTCGACTCTATTATTACGTCTTTATGTTTACATAAACAGTAAAGCAGTTTTTCATTTCTTGATTCTTTGGTCATTATCACTAAAAACTGCTGTTCACTACAAAACTATTCCTGTTTTTTTACTTCTAAGCAAGTACATTTTGTACATTTTATATAAACTTCGTTTATTTTGTCCCTTCTTGCATCTTTAGTAAGTGCTGCTGAAATTCTTTTCTTCAGAAGCTTTTTTTTTTAACTTTCTTTTAAGCCCAAACTACGTATACGCAATACGTAATACTTTGTTGCAACAACATTTATTTTATCTTTTATCACTTATTTCACAATACAAAGTTAAATCGTTTATTTCTGGAGATCGTCCTAAAACGGTGTCCGGGTTTAACAAGAGGAAAGGGTGGTTAATTAAACTGTGACAGATTGCGGCAGGGTGAGGGGAGGTAACAAGAAATATGAGTTTTCATATTTTGGTTCGCACAAAAGCATTTTATGTAACAACTAGCGGTACCCGCACGGCTTTGCCCGTGGTATAAAACTAAAACGTCATTTGGTAATAAATTCATATCGCAGAAAGAATACTCAATTTTAGTTATAATTCAACTATAATTCCTTAATAACAATTTGGGTGTGTGTTATAGTGTGGTAGGGGAGGGTAGCTTGAATTGTGAAATATTGAGAAAAAGGGATGGAGGGGGGCCAAGTATGTTGGGAAAAAAGTGTTGCGCCATTTATACTCATACCCTTATGAAGTTTTTTTTTTTTTGATGTTTTAAATTATTTTCTTTTTGATATAGACATAGATATTTAGACGTTATTCAGAAAAAATACTTTTTTAGCTCGAGTTTTTAAAATAAAATATTTTTTAGGCAGCTAAAGTATAAAAACATTAATGTCCCGAGAATTCTGCGCTAATTGTACTGTCTAAAATTAATAATGGTAGATTGATAGTTAGAGAAATAAGTAAAGCACATAGTGTATCAAAAAGTACACTAACATGATTATCTACACAAGTTGAGTACCAGAGGTACCACGAAAAATATGACCAGACTAAGTATAATGCATCGCTGCAGGCCCGTCATTTCACGTTTTTAGAGGAGGGGGGGGACAAAGGGTGCAAACACAATGCAATTTCATCGGAAAAAAGCAAACACCACGCCCACTTATATATTAATTAACTGATTTCTCAAAACCGAGGGGGGTCAATTACCCCCCCTCCTGACCCCCCAAATGAAGGGTGCAAACACAAATCAATTTCATCGGAAAAAAGCAAACACCACGCCCACTTATATATTAATTAACTGATTTCTCAAAACCGGGGGGGGGGAGAACAATTGACCCCCCTCCCTCCTGACCCCCCAAATGACAGGTCTGGTTCGTTGTAAGTTTCCCTTTGTTTTGTTTTTTTAATTCAACCCCCTATATCAGATAAGATCAATGAAAATGAAGTGGCCGACTACTGGATTCAACGTGGCCGAGCACTGGATTTCTGTGGCCGACTACTGGAGCATTTACTAGTGTTGACAACAGCTTGGATTTAAACATAATTTTTTTTTTAATTTCTGAAACAAGTAGGTGATTCACTATCAGAAAGGTTCATTCTAAAGTTTTACCTTGTTTTTTAGCCTACTTTCCCGTTAAAAATAAAAGAAAGACGAAAAAAGTATTAAAAGTAGCTTAATGCATCTAAAAAATATCGCCAAGACCAAAAAATATCGCCAAGTTAAAAAAAATATCGCCAAGTCCAAAAAATATCGCCAAGTTAAAAAAATAAAAAGGTAAAATGAATATCGAAAAATTAAAAATTTGAAAGTAGGGTATTGAGATGGGGAATTTGTGCGTCGGTCGGTCGGTCGGTCGGTCTGTCGGTCGGTCTGTCTGTCCCCCCCCCCCTAATAACTTTTGAATGAACATTCCGATTTGGACAAACTTTTTTTTGTTGGAAAGATCTCGGCGAGTACAGCTCATTCCCATATTTGATTTTTTGATTTGAACAATTTTTGGTTCAACTTTGAGCCGTTCAAAAAACCGGTCCCGCGATACTAACTTTTTAATGAACAGTCCGATTTGAACAAACTTTTTTTTGTTGGAAAGAACTTTTCAAGGGTACTTCATTCCCGTATTTACATTTCCGATTTGAACAATTTTTCGTTCAACATTGAACCGCTCAATCAAGCTGTCACCCCTAATAACTTTTGAATGAACAGTCCAATTTAAACAAACTTTTTTTTGTTTGAAGCATCTCGTCAAGGATACTTTATTACCGTATTTAAATTTTCAATTTGAACACTTTTGGTTCAACATTGAACCGTTTAAGCAACCTTTCTCCACCTAATAACTTTTAAATGAATTGTCCGAATGGAATAAATTTTTTTTTGTTCGAAAGATCTCAGCGAGTGCAGCTCATTCCCATATTTGATTTTTCGATTTGGACAATTTTTGGTTCAACTTTGAACCGTTCAAACAATCGGTCCCGCGATGCTAACTTTTGAGTGAACAATCCGATTTGAACAAACTTTTTTTTGTTCGAAAGATCTTTTCAAGGATACTTCATTCCCGTATCTACATTTTCGATTTGAACAATTTTTCGTTCAACATTGAACCGCTCAATCAAGCTGTCACCCCTAATATCTTTTGAGTGAACAGTCCGATTTAAATAAACTTTTTTTTGTTCGAAGGATCTCAGCAAGGATACTTCATTACCGTATTTAAATTTTCAATTTGAACACTTTTTCGTTCAACATTGAACCGTTCAAGCAACCTTTCCCCACCTAATAACTTTTGAGTGAACCGTCCGAATGGAATAAACTTTTTTTTGTTTGAAAGATCTCGGAGAGGCTTTCCCATACATTCCCATATTTCGCTTTTTGATTTGAACCATTTTTCGTTCAATATTGAACCGTTCAGAAAAAAAAATTAACATTAGCGTCTACGGGGAATTTAAGTTGAATGTTGATCCTGAACTTAAAGTCGGATTTCCTTCAAACTAACTTTGTAAGAAAATGGTTTTGATAAATAATGTTTGTAACGTACTTTTCTGAGTAATCTTCTGTGAGGACTCTGATTCCGACTCCGATTCCGCAAACATGGCGGAAATGCAGGCTCAGAAAAAAAATTACTGACTGTGCAGACGATTTTTTGTTTATTTATTCATTTGTTTTATTTTATTTATTATTATTATTATTATTATTTTTTTTGGCAGACGATGTTTTTTTTGTAACAAAAATTTTTCATTCACGAGAACATTTTATTCTTTATTTATATTTAACAACTGGCAACAGATTAAAAGTGAAATTCGAGACATTTTATTAACGGACGAGTTTTTTTTTTTTTTTTTTTTCTTTCTTTGATAAAATGTGTTTTGATGCTCTTTGTACTTTTATTTATTTATTTATTATTATTATTATTATTTTTTTTTTTTTTGAAAACGATGGAGGATTTTTTCTACGGAGGAACTGTAACAGTTACTCTTTAAAAGGTGCGACAAAACTTTATTTATTCGTTAATTACTTTTTACGTGTCTATTTCATCTGATGAAAGGGGTATATTTTGCTTTTCGAAATCAGCTCTAAGTGCTAAAAAGGTATGTTTGACATAATTTTAAGTCTCAGATAATCAAGAGAATAATGATCAGATGCGAGAATGCCGATGTCGATGTACGGGAAAGTAGGCTCGTTTAGTTCTTGACAGAACTTCTTGTTTTTTTGCTGTATTGATAGCTGAAAGTTCTAGGTTGGATAAGATCCACAAAAGATCTCTTAAATGGCCGACTACTGGAGCACTTACCCTAGTAAAGACGAGATAGCAGATTATCCTAGATATATTACGGGAGGAAACGGAGTTCATGTGTTTTTCTATGTTATATTTCGAAACTGAAGTTCAGTTTTCAATGAAATTCTAATTAAAAATACTGGAATTTCTCGAAAAAATGATAGAGCCAATTTCATTATTTAATAATAAAAGGTCTTCTCGTATTATTTTTCATATTTTGTTGATTAATTTATTTAAAAAAGCTATAATAAAAATTGTTTATCTTATTTTATTATTTATTTTCTGCACCCTGTAAACAAAACCACATCCTTGCTCATAAGTGATCTGCTTGAAAGACTTCGACAATGAATAAAAAATCTGAAATTGACTGAAGTTATGCAAAAGTATGACTTTTAGAGTCAAAGATATGTCTGCAGTTCTTGACTCTGCACACTTAAATTGGCCAGAAGCATTTTTTTAAAGCAATTAACGGTTGAAAGAGAAAATATCTCAACGTTGAATCGCACAAATTCGAAAATTTTTTGTGATTTAACGTTTTAATTTTTTTCTTTTAGTCTTCTGGCAACGAGATATTTCTTGACTTTTTAATTAATAGCTGTTTCGCGATTGACATTCCATGCCTTTTTAATAAGCTTTTATTAGAATCACATGTGGGTTTGCTTGTTTGTATGTATGTATGTAACTCTGACTAAAAGATAAAATTTACGTTCTTTACAAATATAAAAGTAATATATTTAATACTATTATCAATACTATAGGCTAACTATACCGCATGTGTTGATATATTATGAGTGCATGTAAACTTAGCGGATATTCAATAGTTTTGAAAATCAGTTAGAGTATCATGAAATATAGTTTAACCTTTAGTATAATGATAGAATTAAGTATATTTATTACTTTTATATTTGTAAAGAAAAAACTCTCTAAAAGCGTATTTTTTAGTTTTTTTTAACTACAATTAAATTATTTCTAAACTATTCACGAATCAAATGTGTGCTTTTTCGGCATGCACCGCAACTGTTAGTTGAATTCATTGATATTAAAGCGAGAATTAAATGTTTTAATGCCAAATTTTTGTAATAGGAAAAAAATTCTCCCAAAATGTATTGAAAGGAACTGTCACAAAAATCCAAATTTTAAAAATAGAGAGCATTACTTTCAAATTACGAAACAAAAAGAGGTTTCCACTTTTCAAACAGATGGAAAACTTAATTCAGTCAGAACTGGGGAAAATTAAGCTGAACACAGACATTGGTTGTCGTCTCCTGTCGTGAGTTCATGCGTACTGACCCATTTAGTATAAATACCGGTGTCCACGTGGTTCGCGCTCAGTTCTCTCGCAGTTTTCAGCTGTGTCCTGATCTTTTTGCACTGAGGAGGAGACTCCATTGTCGTCTTGAAATAGCCATTTGCTGTACTTTCTACCTAATTCGTGCTTTATCTACGCTGATTTTTAACTTCAATTACAGACATTTCAGAAAAGAGGGAAGCACAAAACGGTTCTTAAATTTCGGCAACTTACCTGAATGACAATTGCATTCACCAGTCACGTGGTTGCAAGCATAGTCCCCTTTGACACAGTCACATCGGGATTTGCATTCGTGTCCCCAATAGCCACTCTGACATGCTAGAAAATCAGATGTTGATAATTGAGTCGTTTAGGATCAAATGCAGTTAAATGCACTTTTTATAAAAACTAATTTTATTTTCAAAACCATGAGTTTAAAAGCTCCTTTGCCTTTCCCTTGAAAGCAATAGATCAAAAACCAGTACATCTCAACAAACAGTAAAAATTTTAATTCAAAAGCACAGGAGATGTTGCATGCAAAGCAGATGCAGTTGCAGTTGGAAAAGCAGATGAAGTCAAAACAATGGATCTTACATTTTTATTTATTTACTGTTGAATATGCCCGCCGTCGCGCGGGTTAAAATGCAACATGGCAAATGAACCAAGAAAGTACTTATTGTGACAACGTGGTCAGTTAGATTGGTGTGAAGGACAATGTAAAATCAAACTTTTATGTGTTATTTATCTAGGATAATTTTCTAAAAAATTGCGTTTCTACTTTTGAAAAAATAAAAACAAAATTATCATGTATTCAAGGGTGAATACTCACGAAAAAAACATTTCTTAACTATGTGAAGTGAGAGAAGCCTCAGAAAGGTATGCGAAGCAAAGACAATATTTTTTTTTCCAGAAGCCATCAGCTTCAACATACATGAGGACTGCGTACTGTCAACGCCTCCTAAATACTAAATGCCTAGAACATTTGCTTCGCTACCGTCCACGCTACCTATGGGTTCCACTTCAAACGCCACCTTGCGGCAATCTGATAATGCAGTTGTTATTTTTTATTGGATATTTTTCAAATTTAAATTCAGAAATGAACCAATCGTTAATTTTTCGAGGAACTCCAGTAGATGGCAGTGTATCGTGAACCAAGGGCATTTTGCAGCTATTGGCGATGGGTCCAAACAACATTCGAATTAAATTTTTTGATCATTTTTTGTTTAAACTACTATTTTAAATTTTTTAAAGCAAAATCAACAGATCTTTTATGAGTCTAAATGTTAAATGCCGAATTCATTGTTTCATTTTATTTTTGCATTAATTGTGTAAACAGACATTAATAATATGTTTATAATAGACCTTTAGAATGCAATTGAAAAAATTTTTTTCCAAAATAAATTCGTTTATATTCTATTCTTATGCTTTTGATGCCTATCACTTTGAAAACTGCAATCTCTTTGCATCCGCTACAGGAATCGGATTTTTCGCATTTTTGATGTTTAATATGCTTTTTAAAGAGGAAAATGAATGAAATGTATTTTAATTTTTTATTAAATTTAAAAAAAAAAATTTTTGCAATTTTTTTTTTTTTTTTTTTTCAAAATTGTTTGATTTTTACAAAATTATTTGAATTTTCACAAAATTATTTAGTTTTTTCACAAAAAACGGACCTTGTGAAAAATCCTAGACAGACCCCTGGATATAGTACTTCATCCACTGAGCTAAAATGACTTGACTGCATAGGAGAAAAGTTTATGTACTCTGGTACATACGCCGCACACTTATCGCAATACCTCATTGCGAAAAATATTTTTTGAATTCGAGACGTCGAAATTCTATTTTTACTTCCTTTTACGTAGTAAAGGAAGTATTGTGATCGCGAAAAAAAAATCACTCAAATTTGAGTCTAAATTTTGATTTCGCTCACCCCCGAATGAATCTTCAGTAGTTTTTTCGACCTGTGAGCACGTGAATTTGTACCTGCCAACATATGAGCAGCCGAAAAATCCCTTTCAACCACCCCCGAGTTAATTACGATGAGTTTTCTCGTGACGTCTGTATGTACGTATGTGCGGATGTATGTGCGTATGTGTGTCGCATAACTCAAAAACTATATGCCGTAGAAGCTTCTAGCTTGGTATGTAGGCTCTGAGAATGGTCTCGTTGTGCATCTCCCCTTGTGGTTGCATTTGAATGTTCCTAAGGAGGTGTTTTACCCCTTTTTTGGGGTAAAACAGTGTTAATTTCAATGCAGACTCAAGTGATATGAATTGGCGCGACCACTTGGCGATATGTCGCCAAGCTTTTGGTCACCAAGTGTTTGACGCCAACTTGGCGACATATCGCCAAGTTGGCGACAAATTTGGCGAAATTTTTTTTTTTTTAATTTGGGTTTAACTTGGCGCTATTGGAGATATTTTGCGAAAAATTCACTGAATGATATTAAAATCAGCAATATTTAGAAAATTTACCATTGTAAAATATTTTTTGCATTATTTCGTGGCAGATTAGGGGAGTAAATATTTGAATTGTTACCTTGCTCACTCCAAGCACTTTTTTTAACTTAACGCAACTACTAAGAAATTTACACGTAAAAGGAAGTAGTGTGGGATCCATACCAGATTTTTTTTCCACGTGAATACAATATTAAAACTTAGGTTACTTACAGTCGCAATAGCCATTCTTCATTTGATATCCCACACAGCACTTGTTGTCAGTTACATTGATCTTGACGTACTTTTTTTCGTATTTTATGTACCATATTGTTCTGAAATTAGGGAAAATTTTTAATTTGCATAGTCAAACTTTAAAAAATGACATTACAATAGAATCTATTTCCTGAACAAACCTAAATGAGATTACGAAATAACACTAAATTAATTAGGGGGTTTGCATTACACCGCCAACTCGACTATTTCGATCCATGGACTGCAGTTTCGCGCTTATTGTGCGCTCATCAGCATGGAATACGAAAGTAGCCGAGTTGGAGGCAAAAATCCTCTTAGAGAGCAAAGAGAGCGAAAAAAACTGGTAGCTAATGTGAAATTAGAATACCAGCGAGCGACCGCACATAGGAACGGTACAACTCGTAACTTTTTAAAGCATGGATCGCGAAATAGCCGACTTGGCGGTGTAATGCATGTTCCTGCCTTAGCCCTTGCTTAGGGGCGGTTACTCACTGCTTTATACTTGAGCTCTGCGTTAAAAAAAAAAAATTACGAGTTGTACCGTTCCTATGTGCGGTCGCTCGCTGATATTCTAATTTCACATTAGCTACCAGTTTTTTTCGCTCTCTTTGCTCTATAAGAGGATTTTTGCCTGCAACTCGGCTACTTTCGTATTTCATGCTGATAAGCGCACAATAAGCGCGAAACTGCAGTCCATGGATCGAAATAGCCGAGTTGGCGGTGTAATGCATGTTCCTGCCTTAGCCCTTGCTTGGGGCGGTTACTCACTGCTTCATAATTAGGGGGTCTCCGTTTCAACTTACGTGACGTTTATTTCAAGGGCGGTTCCAGCAATTTTTCAAGGTTGATGTTTCTTACTTACTTTTTACTACGCATACTGGTTTCAAATATCGATCACGAAGGATTTGTACTTCAATTTCGAAATATTTCCGGAGACAGCCCCAAATATTCGTGGCGATGATTTCTAGGATCATGTGGTCGGTCGGCTCTTTACGAAACGGTTGTCTTCAGCGAATTGATTTTTGAATGCGTGTTTATTCGAAGTTCAGGTCCATAATTTGCTTTGTAGGATTTTCCTACTGGGTTGTGTTTTCTTTATTTCTGCAATGTTTGTTTTTGTTCTTATATTTAAAGATAGTAACTTATTAAATTAAATAATTTGCTTTATCGTAGTTTTTTAGTAGATTGTTGACTTATTAACGTTGGTGAAACCAAGGGTCTCAGCTATACCTTACTAAAGGTTTTTGAACTAACAGCTTTTAACTTTTATACATTATAGTACAAAGGAATTCTTTTTTCTCATTTTTTATTCAAGTTTTGTTACTTTTTTGCTCAGAGATAGCTCGTGCAATGCCGGGCCACGCAGCTATTTATTTATACAACTCCCGACTGGGCCTAAGCTTTACCTAATATGAAAATTGACTTAACGGGCCAAAACAATTATATAATTAAAATAGGTACTATATTTGATATTTTCTAGCTAACACGGGAACGCACGGAAAAGGAAAGATTATCACTACTACTACTAAAGCTTGTTGGGCGCAAAAGCAGAACCAAGTTCGATAATTGAAAATAGTTCCACTAAATTTGCTTTCGAAAAAGAAGGATAACTAAGGCAGGAGTTCAAGTGAAGCAGGCGATCGCAAATTGCAATCGCTACTGGAAGTCGAATTACATTAGAACGTTTCTTAACAAAAACATCGTGACGTCAGCGTGACGTTTGCCTATTAAAAACGAACTAGATAAAACGTCACAGCCTACTTGGCGAATAAGAGGAGATCGCTGACTGCTTGTGAGCTCTTATTGGCTCCACCCGTAGTGACGTCAGTGCCAAGTTAAGTTGCATTCTAGCGATTAGAATTTATAGCGATTGCAACTTATCCAAATTTGGGAATTTGCAATTGCATTGGTGAGTTGCGATCGTCCGTGTTTCACTTGAATTCCTGCCTTAGAAGTTGAAAATGACAATAGATAAAATTTTAAATCATTGAGCTTTCTCTTTTTATCGGCCAACAATGAAATCGTTATCAAGACATTCCCTTACTATAAATAACGAACTTGATGAGTAGAGGTTTAAAATAATGTAGCGTTTATTACTTCTTACTTTATAGTATAAGAATGAAAATTATATTTGTATTGATTTTCAGTCTGACAGGAACTTTAATAAAATTCACGAATGACCGTGATCAACAATGAATTTCCAGTTGAAGACTTAGGGCCCATCAGCGTAAAACGCGACCGAAACTGAAGGCAGAAACCGAAAATCCGAGTACTTTCCATAGGAACACTATTTGCTCCATTTTACGCTTCTGCTTTATTTTTCTGCTTTACGTCAATGTGGAGCAGGGCCCTTACTTATATTTTAGCATGAAATTAGCTAAAATCAATTATAACTCACATTCCAATTATTTTAGATCTATTGTAATTGCTTGAGAACATTCGAATGAATTTTGTCTTATGCAGAAAAATAAGAGCTTTCCAGCGACATATAATACTAATTTGTGCGCGCATTTTTCAGACCTCATTTTGGAGCAAAAATGCTCTAATAGAAGGTAAATTTGTGCAAAAATAATGCTTAAAATTTGAGTAAACAAAAAAGTAATGGTTAATTGACTAATTTGATTGTAGAATATTGCATTGTCATTGAGTCTGAAGTTGCGTCCCAAATTTCAAAAGAATCTGATCACCCAAAATAGGTGAAAATTGAGTTGCACGATTCCGTTATATACAATGAAACATACAGGCAGTGGCGGATCCAGCAGAGAGAGCACGGGGGCAGGTGCCCCCCCCCCCCTTGTCATAGTTTCCCCCAAAAGCAAAAGCACATATTTGAACAAAATACCCCAACTTAAGATTTTGTTGTCGTGTTGAACTATCTAATTTGTAACATTAATTTTTATCTTATCTGTTTTTAGGCTAGATTCTTACAGGGTCATTCCAAATGAAATCAACAAGCCTCAAAACTTGACCATAACCAATTTTTAAAAAAAATCATAGGGTCGAATACGTCTATAAAGTGATACAAAAAAATGACTTTTAAAATTTTTTTCAGCTGTTAGTTTTTTGTGGGGGACCCCCTAAAAAACTCGAAAAATGGCAAAAAGTCGAATTTTGGTACACACAAAGATTCAAAGATTCAATTTTTCACGGCGCATGCGCGAAAGACAGAAATTTATAACTACAAAATATTGTAGCCTGATTTATACTGCATCTTATATAAAAAGTTCCAGTTGAATATCATGAAAAATGAAAAAGATATCAGCGATCTAGTGAGCTGTATTTCATTCATTCGCAGACAATACATAAATAGTGAGGGTCTGTCCACAAAGAGCTATTTTTAAATTAAAGGTTATTGCGTCGTCTTTCAAAACCAACGTTTCAGAGGGTGTTCGGATACTTTTGGAAACGTACGTATAAGGTCTTTTGGGCCGAACAGACGAAATGTGACTTCTATGCCGAATATAAATTTTCAAACTGTATACAATTTAACATTGAAAAAAAATGATCGATTATCACCACACTATTTGTGGACAACCCCTCACTATTTATGTATTGTCTGCGAATGAATGAAATACAGCTCACTAGATCGCTGATATCTTTTTCATTTTTCATGATATTCAACTGGAACTTTTTTTATAAGATGCAGTATAAATCAGGCTACAATATTTTTGTAGTTATAAATTTCTGTCGTTCGCGCATGCGCCGTGAAAAATTATTTCCTTTTAACGTTCATATATCATCGAATTTTTAATATTTTTATTTACCGCTTTAGTATGTTCTTTCTCTTGTATTTTGTTATCTTTCCTGAAGTTGTGATAAGGTTTGATCAAAAACTCTACGTGTTATGAGCAAAAACCCTTCAAATAAAATTGCCGTTTTTTCAAAAATGTTTCATATCTTCAGAAGTAAGAGTGGTACGTTCATAAAAATTTGTGCAGTAATTATACATAGTATGCTAATTAATTACTGAAATTGATAGCTTATTCCGAGCTATTTTCGAAGAGTTATGGTCAAAAAGCGGTTTTTCTTTCAACCCCCTTCTTGTCGTCCCCCAAATGCAAGGGTAATTTAATTTCAACTTGGAAATGTTCGGTGAAGTCTATATTTTGTATGACTAAAGTTAAAGAACAATTGATCACTTATTTCTCGAGCTATATGTAAGAATGTGAATTTTTGAAAGTGTCCGGATACTTTTGGCCACCTAGTGTATATTACTTCCCAATGTAGTGTATGTGTGGTAAAAATTTCAGAATGGGACAGCAATGGGATCTGGATGAAAAGGGACATACGGCATTTCACAGTTAGCAATATTTCTGTATTATATATCTCCAGGAGTCATGGCTTTGCAATAAAGTGGTAATAGTGTAAAAAGTCTATATCTCTTTTCATCCAGATCCCATTGCCCTGAAATTTTTACCACATATACACTACATTGGGAAGTAATATATATATTTTTTTTCAGATTTTTAAAAAATACACTTTTTGAGATATTCAAGGTCAAATAATGCTTTTGGTGACCTTGAAATTTTAACATCACGAAAACTTGTCAAGTCATATATCATATGAAAGCTTGTTTAAAGAGTTTTAAAATGACATATAACAAAATTAGCTGCAATAGAAGCTGAGAAAATTGAATCTTTGTGATTCAACCAAAATTCGACTTTTTGCCATTTTTCGAGTTTTTTAGGGGGTCCCCCACAAAAAACTAACAGCTGAAAAAAATTTTAAAAATCATTTTTTTGTATCACTTTATAGACGTATTCGACCCTATGATTTTTTTTGAAATAGTGATGGTCAAGTTTTGAGGCTTGTTGATTTCAATTGAAATGACCGTACATTAATTAGGAATAGGGTATGAAAACGTAACTTCTTGCCATTTATGCTCGCTGTATCCAACTGTGCACTGTTAAATTTACTGGTTGTAGTTTAAAATAACTTCATGACACCAACAAAGACCATATAGTTTTTATTATGCTATTGGAACTTCAATTTCTCGAAAAATTACTGAGTTTCGGGGAGAGTTTCGAATTTTCATGCTTTCTCATAACAATGCTCTAACAATGGCCTACGATTACATTTTTAAGACTTTAATTTTGAAAAATTTCCCAGGGAGGAAGTCTCTCTGTACTTGAACCTCTGCAAATTCATCTATAATTGCATTTTTTGAACTACATATCTGAGAAAAGTGCCTTGCTACCCCCTCCCCCCCCCTCATTTTCGAAAATCGTCTAAAAGTGATTTTTGAAATTCTATTCCAAAAAATGGCCAGACGAATCTCGAACAAAGCAACCCCAGGAAATGGTTTGTCTGCACACGACGCTATTACTGACTTAAAGTTTAAAAGAAAAAAAATATTTTGTGGTGTGCCCTAATCAAATGTTTCTGGATCCGCCCCTTTATACAGGTGAAGTTAATTAAAACATGTTAAAATAATTAATCAATTTGATTATAAAATATTCCACTATCATCGAGACTGAAGTCGCATACAAAATTTCAGAAGATTACAAGAGCAGAATGTGTATGAAAATTCTGTTACAAGACTCCATTACATACATTGATACAAGTGAAGTAATAGAAGCGTGGTAATTAAAAACGATAACAGATATAACAGCACTTACTTTGTTTTCATACAGGGAAATATGAAACACATACCAAGAGTTGATCTTGTGTAAGAAGCATGAACAGATGCTGTAATTAGCTCTTTGTAGCTGAAACGTCGAAAATAAACTAAGTTTAAGAATAAGAGCATTGCGTATGTTATGCACAGAGATTTCAATTTTAAAAAAATGTTTCGGAAGTAATTCAGAGAAACGTATGATTATTCTATGTGTTATTCTGATGTACCGTATTTTTCGCCGTATAAGACGCACCGGCATATAAGACGCACCCATTTTTAAAGGAGGCAAATCTAGAAAAAAATGGCTTTTGTATTTGCCGTATAAGACGCAGGCACTCCCCCCCCCCCCGATTTTGGAGAGAAAAAGTGCTTCTTATATGGCGAAAAATATGGTATAAGCTACATTATGGTAAAAGTTTCATTAAAATCCATTCAGTAGTTTTTGCGTGAAAGAGGAACAAACATACATCCATACATACATCCATACAAACTTTCGCATATGTAATAGTATTAAGATTAAGATATATATTTACAGTATCCATCGCACTGGAGTCAACCATTTCCAAATATTGCACGTTAAATGAGTCCCATTATTACAGTCTCTATCCTTGTGACTCCATTTGGGAAAACTCAATTGCTAAAAATATCTCATGTGATTAAGAAATTTTTTGACTATAAACTTTCCATTTTCTACGTGTTGCCAAAATCAATTCCCTTTTTAGCCTACTTTCCCGTGAAAAATAAAAGAGACGAAAAAAGCATTAAAAGTGGCTTAATGCATCTAAAAAATATCGCCAAGTCCAAAAAATATCGCCAAGTCAAAAAATATCGTCAAGTTCAAAAAATATCGCCAAGTCCAAAAAAAAGTCAAACAAAAAAATGAAATAAATATCGAAAAATTAAAAATTTGAAAGAAGGGTATTGAGATGGGGAATTTGTGTCGGTCGGTCGGTCTGTCTGTCCCCCCCCCTAATAACTTTTGAATGAACATTCCGATTTGAACGAAATTTTTTTTGTTGGAAAGATCTCGGCGAGTACAGCTCATTCCCATATTTGATTTTTCGATTTGAACAATTTTTGGTTCAACTTTGAACCGTTCAAACAACCTGTCCCGCGATGCTAACTTTTGAGTGAACAGTCCGATTTGAACAAACTTTTTTTTGTTCGAAAGATCTTATCAAGGATACTTCATTCCCGTATTTACATTTCCGATTTGAACAATTTTTCGTTCAACATTGAACCGTTCAAACACGCTCTCACCCCTAATAATTTTTGAGTGAACAGTCCGATTTAAACAAACTTTTTTTTGTTCGAAAGATCTCGGCAAGGATACTTCATTACCGTATTTAAATTTTCAATTTGAGCATTTTTTCGTTCAACATTGAACCGGTCAAACACCCTTTCCCCGCCTAATACCTTTTATAGTCAGGGGGCTACGGGAAAAGAAACTGCATTTTGTGATAAAATCATGAAACTTGGTAGGTTTGTAGACATTGTGTTTACGAACATTTTTTGAAGGGGAGCCAATCGGAAGTCCAACCCAAACCCTCTCAGCGGAAACAACTTCCCAAAACTGGAAATGGCGCTTTTTTTGTAATTATTATTATTTTCTTTTTAAATCATTGGATATGTCATAAAATAGGCATTTATGGTATTTATTATTGTTTAAAGCTCCATTTAAAGACTAAATGTAAAAATAACCACCCAAAAAGTGCTTTTTTTAGAAAATCTATATTTTTTTAAGAATAAATTGGTGGAAGTGAATTCCCTCCCCCGATAAATGCATTAATGGTTAAAGAATGTATAAATATACATTAAATTAGTGTTAAATCAAAGTAGGGTGCCGGTTATCCGGATCCTAATTGACAAAACTGTCCAATTATCCGGTCATGATACCTCTCTTTTTTTTTTATGACTAAGCACACATCATCAAAAATGTTCCCCAAGGGTACAGAAGCATAAGAAATTGAGGGGAAAATTCATGTCAAGATAGCATAATTCTAACAAAAGAAATTTAAATTTTTCAATTTCAGGAATTTTTAGTTTTAAATTTATTTTTAATCTTATTTTTATGATTGTTGCCGTTGTTGAGGTTTTTCTTCACATATGGTCGTTCATTAAATGACGAACATTTTCCAGTGACTGTTTATCATTGGTAACATGCGTCATTGTTCATATGTTCCCGTAAATGCTATTTATATGGATCGATATTAGGAAAGATGGTCATATTTTTATAAGTTAGGGTTTCTCAGAGTCGTGTGGTTTTACATGTTCAAAAGTATTGTTTTAAATTCATTTAATTTCATTTCGTTTAAGTTTTAAAGTCTGAAAATTTAAATGGCAAGTACCCGAGGAAATGTTGTTTTTACCAAAATTATTACAACAGATATTAACGGGATTAAATTTATTTTCTGTCCAAAATTAACTCCAAAAAATCTATTGTGCCCTGCAGCAACTTTAAATGCATCAGACCTGTACCGAGGGTATGAAACAAGGTCCGAAAATCTGTCAGAACTGACAAAATTTAGGCAAACTATCAGACTTTGTAAATGTAGCTAGATTTAGTTTTGTAAAGTTATTTGTATCGGAAACATATATTGAAAGAGGGATAAGTGGCGTAAATCTTGTAGTTTGAGGTATAACGGTACAAAAGTCATAAGAGCTGGAGAAAGAAAAAGAAAGGAAAACTTTGAGTGCCACGTAAGTGAACATTTTGAAAAAGAGTTTCAGTTCAACAGAAGAAAAAGGAATGAACTTCATCCTTTCCAGATTTGTGTTTATTTTGTGATAAGCCTGGTGAAAATGGACGTGAGTTACATCTGGTTCTGACGAAATCAGTTGATAAAAAATACGAAATTGCTGGTTGATAAAAGAAGACAGTATGCTCACTGCTGAGTTGGCACAAGCTGACATGATAGCTCAAGAATGCAAGTACCACCGCACTTGTTGCAGGACAGCAAACGATTGTTCTGAGGAAAATATTTATTCACTAATTGAATTAATTGCCCTGTTATCGAGTATTTTTTACATGCAAGATGTTACATTTAACAAAGATGATAAGTATCCAATTTTCAGAATGTTCGCTTTACTAAAATATTATTCAGAAAGAACAGAAAACTTATTCTACAACATATTTTATCAATCGAAAATATATCTGCTAATGATGTTCACAATATCAGGCTAAGAGAAAAAATATTATCACACTTTGGACATGGACATATGCGTACAGAGAAATCAGGCCTTGAATAACTTTTAGTTTGTAAAGGTGAATGAATAAATATGTGTCTCCTGTACTAGCAGGTTTGAAGATGCTGTCGCAAGCAACATGGTAGTGAATTCCATTAGGACACGCATTTTAAAGTCAACAGTCAGCTTTGAAGGCGAATTTGAAGAGTCATGTCAGCAAGAAGCTGTCGATCCTCTTCTTCCGTCCTTTATAAATAACTTGTTATATAGTACTTGCAATATTGATGGTCTTCCTTCTCAACCATTACTCATAATTTATCAGTTGGTAGTATTTAATATGCGTACTTCAAACAAATTATCAAAGCAAACTATCAAGCATCAAGTGGACAAGGAACAACCAATACCCAATTTATTTAGCCATGAAAGTACATGAACAGACTAGAAAAAAAAAGTCTTGTTGACATAATGCATATTTTGGAACTTTTCATTTCTTACCCAATGCTTTTAAGGATTTCTACTGGACTCTGCAAAGCATCAGTTAAACAAATTGAAAAATATAAAACGACATTTCCTGCATTTCAGGACCGGTGTTTTACAGCGGCCGAGGAAGATAATTTTTATTGTAACTCTAGTAGTACAACAAGCAAGGACTCTTTCCATGGAGCAAATATTTCAATGTTTTAGCATGTGCCAGTTCAGCAGCAAGGCTCAAAAATTTCTCTGATATTTCCCGAGATATCATCCTCTGAAAAGGTCCCTCAGTTACCACATTAGGTGTCATTATTTGCAAATCCAGCATATCTTTCAGTGAAGAAACCATCGCGATATCATTTTGATGGATTAAATAAGTCAGAAAATCTTCTCATTTCAACAAATGAATTCTTGAAAGAGGTGAAATGTCTTAAGCGAATTTACGTCATACAAGTGTAAAACAAACTGGTTTCAAAAACTTGTGAGCACTGTGTGCTGTGCATCAATGTGTAAATACTGCAATGGAAAATGTTGTATATTTAAGTAAATTACTAGCAAGTTCAAATACGTTAAATCAACTTGTATATAATCATTACACATAATCACTTATTGTATATAATTACTTGCTCAGATTTATATTGAAATTTAGTAGTTTATTTTGTAATAACGGGTAACTTTTCAATAACAGCACGTATTTGATAAGTAGTGGAGATATTGTTTGATTTTTATACATTACACTAGCTGCCAGGACAGCTAGATTAGCTTCCTGCGGCATGTTGATGCATAACGACCTCCCTCTCTAACTTTTACCTCATTCTGAAGTTATATTATTTGATAGAATTTAATGTTCATTCGATTTCAAGACATACCACGCACATGGCCCGGCGTTGCACGGGCACTTCGTGCCTTTAAAGTAGTGAGGAAATTTTCAAGAAACTACTCCCCGCCAAGGCGGCTCGCTAACAGGCGCTTCACGCCTTTACTTTTTTCCTATATAAAAAATCATTCGAATTATTGAGATGCTACGCGCCTTCAAGATGGTGAGGAGAGTTTCAGTAAGTTCATCTCGCTCAAAAAAAAAAAGCAGACATAGACACTCAGTTTTTAATATAAGTAGATGGCTTTTCAACAAATGAATGTTTCAAAATATTACAAGTAGCTAGCGATAAAAATTCTACGTAAGTGGCCCGCTTATGAGTTTCGTGTTTGATTTAGTTAAGCCTTCATTCAAAATTCTCATTATCATTGTTATTACTGTTTCATAGCAACGACGGTTTGCAAGAATGGATTTCATATTTAATCATTTATTAGACTTAAACGCTTTAAACTTGACTGCTTACTAATTGATATCTTCGCTAATTAAAATCGTATAATTATATAGATTGAAACTAATGAAGCCTGAAAAATTACCTATCTATCGGTACCTGGTTCGACTTTCAGTTCATTGGCGTTCAGGAGAAAGAAGCGTGACATAGATAAATAGTTAGAAAGAAAGATAGAAAGAAAGAAAGATAGATACTCGGTTTTTAATATAAGTAGACTAGCTGCCAGGGCAGCTAGATTAGCTTCCTGCGGCATGTTGATGCATAACGTCCTCCCTCTCTAACTTTTACCTCATTCTGAAGCTATATTATTTAATAGAATTTAATGTTCATTCGATTTCAAGACATACCACGCACGTGGCCCGGCGTTGCACGGGCACTTCGTGCCTTGAAAGTGGTGAAGACAATTTTAAGAAACTACTCTCCGCCAAGGCGGCTCGCTTACAGGCGCTTCACGCCTTTACTTTTTTCCTATATAAAAAAAATCATTCGAATTATTGAGATGCTTCACGCCTTCAAGATGGTGAGGAAAGTTTTAGTAAGTTCAGCTCGCTCAAAGGAAAAAAGCAGACATAGATACTCAGTTTTGCAAGAATGGATTTCATATTTAATCATTTATTAGGCTTAATCGCTTTAAACTTGACTACTTATTAATTGATATCTTCGCTAATTAAAATCGTATAATTATATCAATTGAAACTAATGAAGCCTGAAAAATTACCTATCTATCGGTACCTGGTTCGACTTTCAGGTCATTGGCGTTCAGGAGAAAGAAGCGTGACATAGAAAGAAAGATAGTTAGAAAGATACTCAGTTTTTAATATAAGTAGATAGTACTGAACTTTTTATTGCAGTAATTATTTTTTTCTTACATCTTTTAGAATTAAAGAACAAACTCTTCAAATAGTTTAGTGAGAAAAAACTTGAAATTTGCTTTAAATATAGAATTTCGCAGTTGTATAAAAAAGATGCCCGTGCCTTCACCTCCCCCCCCTCCCCATCTTATAAGTGCAAGCATAACTTATAATCCAGCTGAATGTGAGTGAAATTTCCATAACATTGCGTATTTTTTTCAAAATGTTTGAAGTTTTCTTATTACTTTTTTCGTCCATAAAGAAAACTGGTTTTATTTTAATTAACCAAGGATACGTATTCATTCTTAAATAACAATTCAAAAGTTTATTTCAAGTTTTGAAAAAGTATTAGCTTTGTTTATAATTTTAATTTCTGTTTTTATTTTCAGTTTTGCAATAAATTTTTATGAGTAAGTTTTAAAAAATATGCTCGGGTTTTCCAAAGTTTCAGATTTTTTGGGTCCAGATTGCTGGGATTTTAATGCAACTAAATTGTTTTTCTTAAATATAGTGCTTTCAAATGCCTAGTTGAACATTCCTAAAGCGGCCCCTAAAAAAATTTGTAAGATTTTGATCAATTTGAGTTTTGTTGAAAAAAAAAAACGAATTTTTAATTAGTAATATTAAAAGTAATTGGTTTTAAGCTATTTTGATGGCTTTCTAAACTTCATTTAACCTAATTGAACTCCCAAAAGATGATACAAAAGGTGTTTTCAATCAATGGGGAAACTATATGAAATTTACTGTTTTTCATAATAAATTTTTAAAACTTAGTTTTTTAGAAATAAATCATAGCCCATCCTGATTCCTGTTAATGTAGCTATCTACGGTGAAAAAATGGTTAAAATCGGTCCAGTAGTTTTGAAGATTACCCCGGACATACATACATACAAAAGTAGTCATTTATGTATATAGATAAATCCATAATTTTTAAGAAATGATAAGAGTTCCTTGTCTGTCAAGTCAATTACAAAGAAAAGTCCTGCTCACGCTTGAAAAACATGCGTCGTGCTGCTTCATTTCTCTTGGGGACTGACCTGGGTACATCTCTGCAACCAATTCCTAGCCCTGGGACTGGTATTTTGATGACTGGAAAGAGAGTTCGCTGCAAAATTATTCTGTAGAACCTTGCACTCAGATTACTCTACTCAGGGTTCAAGAAGGAATTCTCTAAAAGAGCTCTTTCCAGAATAGAATGAATTGATCTACCCAGAAAATGAAAATTTTTCAGAAATAGTCAATTTGAAAGCATATTAGTAACAAAAACTAAAAAGGAATGGATGTCAACTTATAGACGTTGTTGTAAATGCGTGTCATATTAAAGAGGTTTTCGCTCATTGAAGTTAGCATTAGGCCAACCATTGAAAAAATAAAAGTCGACTTACTGAGGTAGTAAAGTTATGCACGTGTCGAGTTACTGAAGTTTCAATGCACTGTAAAAATTTTAGAAGACTCCGTAAGTAGTATTTTATCAACGTTACTTTAAAATCAGAATGTTTTTTTTTTTTAAGCAAAATGCACAACATGCATTTTTTTTTCATCTAATTATTATAAAAAAAATAACTATATTCTTTAAGCATCATTTTGAATTATGGTACTTATCCCACGGGGACTCATTTTACCCCAGGGTGGGGTAAAAGGGAACAGAACCTTTTAGGCTCAATGTAACTATTTTATAATTAAAAAAAATATATTTTTAACTAAAAACTTTTCTGGAATAATGTAATGTTAAGCTGCAATGGGGAAAAAAGAAAAATATTTCTGATTTTAATGTTACAAAACTTTGAATGTGAGTATCACTCAAAAGTGATCCGTTTCAGCTCACATACCCTATTCAGTCGAGACAAATATTATTTTTATTTTATTTTTTCAAACGTTCAAAATTAGAAGATCATTTTTAAGCTTTCATTTATTTGCACCTCTTTTTTAAGTTTTTTTTTTGGAAAGCTGAAAAAAAATCATGATTTAGGACAAATACTTACGTTTTGATTGTAGAGCAGTTCCTAGGGGGTAGTCCTGGTATAGCGTAAGTGGCCAAAAGCTCACCGCACTTAAAAGTACGAACAAAGAAACACAACACTACAGCTGCTATGCAGTACCCCCGCATGTTGCTTACCATATGAGTCCGAGAAAACAAACCTACGTCTGGAGTCGCCTAATCTGACGAAATATCAACCCCCTTTGAAACAACTCAAACATTTCTAAACTCATCTAGATAGACTGAGTTGCGAAACTGATAAATACTAAAAGGTTCTGGTATTGTCCTTCGAGTCGGTGAATGAATTACGACGAGTAGTTTGGCGACCGACTGCCCATTGGCCAGATAAATATCGCTTCCGTTTTCGGTTTCGGGGAGGCAACATCCGTACGTTATCATATTTTCCTGTTTGGGACGTTTTTCCCCAACTTTTTATCAAAGAGTTTTCTCACATCTTATATCCACGACTAAAAATAAAATAAAAAGCTAACCACACTACGAAAAAGGAACCGTTGTTTTTACAGTAAATACTGGCAGCCGAGGTTCTAATTTAAAACTGTAAAATGCACAGTAATAAAATGTAAAACTAGCAGTTTTACAGTTTCTTACCGTAAAGGTAGAAATTTTACAGTTTATTGCTGTAAAATTTAGCTTTATTGTACCGTAAGACCGCTTGGGTTTATAAATAGATCTATTTCAAACAAGTCTAAGAAGGTTCTTCTGCCTCTATATAGAAGTTTGGTAAGACCTCATTTGGAGTATGCTGTTCAGTTTTGGTCTCCTTATCTGAAGAAAGATATTAATTTATTGGAAAGGGTACAAAGAAGGGCTACAAGGTTAGTAAACGGATTTTCTAATTTAGACTATGATTCCAGACTCAGTATGCTTAATATGTATAGTCTTGAGCAAAGGAGAACCAGAGGGGATATGATTCAGTTATTTTAATTTATTAAAAAGAATGATGTTGCAGGGTTAGATTTTTGCACAGAAAGCAGGACAAGGGGTCATTGTTTTAAGCTAATGAAATCTCAGGCTAATCTGGAAATTCGAAAAAACTACTATTTTAGCAGAGTAGAGGAAACTTGGAACAGTTTACCGGAAGAGGTGGTAAGGAGCAATGGAGTAGATAGCTTTAAGAGGGCCATTGATCTTCATTGGGGTCTTTAATTTGACTAGGACCAGCCCAGTTGAGCCCAGAGCCTGCTTCTGGTCGTCACATTTGTGTTTGTATTTGTATAAGAACAACAATATAATACTGGCAGCAGAGGTTCCAATTTAAAACTGTAAAAAGCACAGTAATAAACTGTAAAATTCGCACTTTTGCATTTTATTACTGTAAAATTAGCAATTTTTAAAGTTTATTACTATAAAATTAGCGGTATTACACTGTAAAAACAACACTCATGTTTTACAGTGCACTTATACTCGTACCCTGACGGTACTCAAAAGTACCGATTACATTAATTTAGTATATTATGAATCCAGTATGGATGAAATTCTGCTGACACTTGAAAGTACCAATCCTTGTACTTTACTGATAGGCTGACATTTGGTGTCACCGACCGGAAAAAATTTTCTAACTGGCTAGTACCGGCTCTACACTATAAAAATAAACTGTTGTTTTTACAGTATAATACTGGCAGACAAGTTTCCAATTTAAAACTGTAAAATGCACAGTAAAAAACTAAAACTAGCTATTTTACAGATTTTTACTGTAAAGCTAGTAATTATACAGTTTATTGCTGTACAATTTAGTTGTATTATACTATAAAAGCAACAGTGTAATACTGGCAGCAGAGGTTCCAGTTTGAAATTGTAAAATGCACGGAAATAAACTGGTCAATTAGTAATTTTACAGTTTATTACTGTAAAAGTAGCAATTTTACAGTTCATTGCTGTAAAATTCGCAGTTTTTACAGTTTATTACTATAAATTTAGCTGTTTTACACTGTAAAGGCCCTGCTCCACATCAGCGTAAAACGCGACCGAAACTGAAGGCAGAAATCCGGGTACTTTCCACAGTAAGGGCCATGCTCCACATCATCGTAAAACGCGACCGAAATTGAAGGCAGAAACCGAAAATCCGGGTACTTTCCATAGGAACACCATTGAATCCATTTTACGCTTCTGCCTAATTTTTCTGCTTTACGTCGATGTGGAGCATGGCCTTAAGGGCCATTCTCCACATCAGCGTAAAGCAGAAAAATAAAGCAGAAGCGTAAAATGGATTAAAATAATGTTCCTATGGAAAGTACCCAGATTTTCGGTTTCTGCCTTAGTTTTCGGTCGCGTTTTACGCTGATGTGGAGCATGGCCCTAACACTATTTACTCCATTTTACGCTTCTGCTTTACGTCTATGTAGAGCAGGGCCCTAAAAGCGACATTCATTTTTGACAGTGTAGGACCTAAGTCCTAGGGATTGTCAAAACTTGTATACTCGGTACATATGTTACTTGATGTATTTTCAACTTGCCCGTGACTAATACGGGCAAAAGTTACCAGCAAAATCGCACATGCCCGTGTCTGACACAAGCATCTTGAATCGCCCGTTGCTTTATGTCTAATCAACGGCGGATACAAGGGGGACACTTCTCCAGTAGTTTTTAGATTTTGAAGTTCAAAAAAGGCAATTTTTTGTTGATCTTTGATGATATTATTGGAAGGGGTAGGATGCGGGGCTGTGATCTGGAATTTTTTCGAAATGGAAGACTAAAATATTTGTAATCAACATGTGTTAACATGTATGCATGGCGAAAAAAATGGGCAAGTAAGAAAACATACATCAGTGGCCCCTCCCTTGGAACTCTTCTGGATCCGCCCTTGTGTCTAATGCCCGTCAGAGATTTGTTCTGGTAAAAAAAGATAGCGTACATTATAGTTAAATTTATTTGCCATAATTGGCACTACATATACAGCTTTTTTTATACTGTATATCACGTCGAGCGTATTAATTATTAGCCATAGTATTAATTATTTATTACAAGCTAATTACCCGGCGTTGCCCGGGTCCTTATTAATACAAAAGCTAATTATAATTGTTTTTAACTTTTTTCATGCTAAAATGAAATAGGTGAGTCTTTCATTGATAATTCATTGTTAATCGTAATCTTTGTTGGAAAATACTTATATTTAAATGTGTTAAATTTTATGAATTTGTATGCTTAAAGGCTTATCTCCATTACTCTATCTTTTCAAAATGAAAAAAAATGGCCATTTTGAGAGAAAAAATTCGAATTTTGAGCTTTTCAGATTTTTTAATATTTTAAAACCTCGCCACGTGAGTCCAGTGCATCAAGGACCCTCTGCACCAAGTTTGGTGAAAAACCGACGAAAACTGGATTTGTATAAGGAACAAATATACATACATGCAAACAAACATACATCCATTTTTACATATATAGATAAACCAGTAGCTTGGTGTGGAAAAAGTAACGTATTCATTTTCATTGCAGATGTCGCCATTCTTGTTGTCAGTATGACAATATGATTTCCTTCATTTTAAATGTATTTGAATTGTGTTGCTACTATTATTAAAGCGAAAGAGAGTATCACTGTTTGTTACTCTTTACCGAAAAAGCTACTGAATAAATTTTAAAGCAACTTTACAATAATATAGCTTATACATCAGAATACTTTTAGGCTATAATTTATAATTGTGTGAATTTAAAAAATATATAACGATAAGTGTCAAGTAAGTAGGAAAAGTAGTAGTATTTTGCCATCTGCGCTGTAAAAACTATGAGAGTTACACAAATAATGTATAATACCGTAAAAACGGTGTATATAATGTATAAAACCGTGAAAATGGTGTATATAATGTATAACACCGAAAAAAAAGTTTATAGGAGTATATTTCAATAGCTTCCTATAAGTTTTGCGTAATTATCCATCATCATATACATCGGTACATCTCTCCTCACGAGTTATAGCGTTTATAATGCAATATTAGTGAGAGCATCATCATCATCAAAAATGCTAAGTTTCAATTTCCATACATTACACAATATGGAACTGGGGTTTCTCAAAGAAACTCTGTTAGTGTCACGCCTTCACAACTTAACCGCAGAGTCAATTGTAATAAATTTTATTATAAAGATAGAAAGAACCATCAGAAGAAAATAAGCAATTCGAAACGCATTTTGTGCGTAGACAAAGTCACGCGCATCAGCTAGTAAAGATAAACATGTGATCAAATCGTTTACTTTGTTTGTACTCCATTTTCTTAAAAGCAACACTTTCACCTCCATTCCCCACTTTCCAGTCACCTTTCCTACGCAGCTGACATTGCAAAACATATCTTATACCATACCCATGTATTCATTTTCTGTCATAATTAAAATTCAACCATTTTTTACCAAACAAAAGATCGTACCTAAAAGGTTAAGCTGCAACTAAAACTAAAATTTATTTATTTATTTATTTATTAAAGCGTTTTTTGCTTCATTGTCTATTCATTTATTTATTTATTCATTCATTCATTCTTTTATTTAATTATACATTTGCTCAAAAATATTTTTGATAACCAAATCAATTTTTTTTCAGCAGAAACATGTTATATCCCAAACTTTGCCCGATGTATTTTTAAATGAAATTTTCATGTACATTTTGCTGCAAAAAATAAAAATATATTTGTTTCAATCCCAGTTTTATTACAAATTGCATTGTTCTATCTTTATAAGCTCTAATTTTTTAAGCAAATTTCGGATCTGCTAATTTTGAAACAGATAACAGCTATTTCACTTTGCCCCATATTTTCTTACGAAACAACTAATTTGGCTGCAAGTTTTTGTGCCGATTTCGGAGTTAATATTTTCCGAAATGTATCTCAAGATGAAAAACTGGAAATTGAACGATATCGGCGATGTTATAGGTCAAAGTTTCTCAACCTTTTTTGACCGACGGACCGTCTAAAGCTTTTGAAAAAATCTCGTGGACCGGTATTCTTTTTCTTATTCATTTATTTATTTATATTTCTCTATTTAAAAAAAATAAAAAGAAAACCTTCCGATTTGCTTACCGTTAAAAAAATTGTGGAACATATTTTTGAACCAGTGAGGTTTTTGCTTTTTTTTTTCTGCTAAAAAAATAACCTTTAACATATGGAAGCAAAAAACTTGTGAAATGATGATGAGGACTTGTTTTACAAAGAAATAATAAACTAAAAGGCAAAACTTTACTTGGTATAAAAGAACTTCTACGTTAAGTTATTGTTGTGAGAGGGTTTCAAAAGTGAATAAACATTAATGGGAACTCATAAATAATAACGAAAAGGGATCCCAAAATGAGCGATAAAATGTCGCATAGTATATAATTAATGTTATGATAGTTTTCTAATTGTTGTCTTTTTCTTTAATTTATTTATTTATTTGTTTATTTTTCCGGAATATTTTTTTGTTTCGTGGACAAGAAAAAAATCTTTGAAGACCGGTCAAATTTTTCTGCAGACCGGATTGTTTTCAACGTTTGTTTTCTAAGCTAAATCTCTTGCTCCTTACTGCATTTCCCTTTGACCTTGTGAATGAGAAAGGAGTATGATATCATTGGGTTTTACCCGCTGCCTTTTAAGACATAGTGACGAATCTGTATCGAGACATTTCGGCTCGTAACGGAAGTGATTCTACTGAGACTTCCGCACTAGCTACACACAGTCTTTCTATCAGAAGTTATTAAATGAAAGCAAAAAACCGTTTATGTTTTGGAAAGGAAAAGTAGACCATTTGATTAATCGAAATGGTATACAGTAAAACGGGGTGTATCGGAACAAAACTTCCCAATCACACAAGGAAATTCTGCATGCATTTTCCGTCCGAAATTCTTGGCTACCACATATACGTTGTTGGCTATTGTTGAAAAAAGTTAGTTAAAATCGGACTGTTCCCTCAAAAGTTATTGGGAGAG
Organism: Uloborus plumipes; assembly: GCA_038373865.1. Taxonomy (NCBI): domain Eukaryota; kingdom Metazoa; phylum Arthropoda; class Arachnida; order Araneae; family Uloboridae; genus Uloborus; species Uloborus plumipes. Next base: position 87,563 of record JAXGGA010001905.1, read on the forward strand.
AGGACAAAGAGTCCGACCAACATAGGGCCGTGGTGGCCCGATCGGTAGGGCGTAGGACTCGTGACCGGAGGGACCCGGGTTCGATCCCAGTCGATCAAAGATCCACCGTCTTGATTAATGGTGGCTGGAGGACGTTAAAAATGTCGTGGTCACAAAGTCCTCCAAGTGAAACGATACCTCTGGGGGTGCCGGGCCAAGGGTTTGTCGGCCCTTGGTCTGGTTCAAAAATGAACAGAGCGCTCTTCATGGTCCTGTCCCGGTTAAGCCATGACTTGTGGTACGTACGGGAGACTTTGGAGTGTGTGAGTCCGACCAACAAACGCATAGATAGACCGACAAACACACACCATGTCTGAAAACCCTACTTTCTAATTTCACGATATTTGTTTAATTTTTTATTAACTAGTGGAAATGTCCTGCATCGCGCGGGTTAAAATGCAGCATGCGAAATTCAAGACTGTATTTTTTGTAAGAACGCGTGGTCAGTTAAATCGGCGTGAAGGACGACGTTTAATCAAACTTAAAGGCCCGGTTTCCTAGGAGTGAAATCGTCGATCTCTGGCGAGGAGACAGACGCCGCCGCCTTCTGCGCATGCGCCTGAGCCGCAGAGTGACGTCGCTTCATGCCACGCTCCAATCAAACTGATTCTGATTCCAGCGTGCGTAGCGCCCGGCGTCAGCGACGATTCTAGGAAACCGGGCCTTAAGTGTGTTATTTATCTGCGATGATTTTTTAAAAATAGCGTTTATACTTTTGAAAAAATAAAAACATCAGTTTCATATATTCAAGGGTGAATACTCACGAAAGAAACATTTCTTAACAATTTGAGATAAGCCTCTGAAAATCACGAGAAGCAAAGACAAGGTCAAACGCAAAATTAGCTATCGAGAGGAAGTTGAGATGAAGCACTCAATAATGATTTGAATGGAGAAAAGCCTTTGAAAAATTAGGGATTTTATGTAGAAGTTTCATCTAAAATTGGAATAAGAAAAGAACTACCTGTCAGATTGTTTTCTAATCGGTCTCTTGATGTGCCCCCCGTGAGGACACAAACACATTGTGAAATTTTTTGCGAAATCGGACGGGAAGTTTTCAAGTCTATAAAGGACATACATAAGTACAAATATACATACATTCTTTTATATGGTCATTCCAGCGAAAATGGTACAAATTATGTCCGAGACTTTGGAATTTTTCAAAAGCATTTTTAATAACTACCACCCATTAAGTGTATTTTTTTATTGGTTTTCCATTTAATTTTGTGAAATCAAGTATCAATTGATTAGGTATAATCCATTTAGAAAAGACACAAAAAAAATCATCTTTGTCAGAAGGAGAAAATGACGTGTCCCAGCTTCAAATTGGTAGAATTTTGAATGTGATTTAAAATTAAACTGAAATGTAACAACAAAATAAATGACACTACACTGCAAAAGAGATGCCTCTGACACCATTTCTGCAGATTATTACGCAAATGAAAATTTTTTTTTTCTAAAAATCGCTACTATTTATCCATGTCCCTAGATTTTCTATGTTTCGAATTGTCCACTCTGTTAGAAGCCTTTTGGAAACAAAATAAACAATTGCATTCAATCTGATATATATTTTTTTAAATATAGGTAGTATAACTGCCGTGATTAGCTTGCTACATTGAATTATGTAGTCAACAACCAGGGTGAGCCTCATTCTTTTCTTATGGTAGTTAATTTGAACTGTTGGATGTCCACTCTGTTAAAGCCGATTTTATAATGAAAAAAATAGATTTTTTTGAAATTGCAGACAGTCTTACAGTTTTAGGCTGTTTATTCCACTTTATGCTTGTTCTGTGATTCTAACTTTTCTTTGATAAAAAGATATTTTTAAAGGCTCATTTGTCCACTCTGTTATACAAAGTTATCAAAATATTTGAAATCCTTTCATAAATGAGTCATGTACTAGTTATTTACACTTTATTATACACAAATAAATGGAAACTCAATAAAAAAAATATATGATTAGTTGGTGGAAATTATTTAAGTTGATAATCTTCAGTAAAGAGTTTCAGACATGATTTGTACCATTTTCACTGGAATGACCCACATATAAAGATTATCTTTTACTCATATCTATGATGCATTAAACATTTTTTCGAGCCTTTTTCTTTTCCTTTCTTTTTAACTTTTACAAGTAAGTAGGCAAAAAATGATGAGAGGAAATTTTCATTTATTTCACATTATTCAAAATTTTTTTTCAAAAGATTTAAAGCAAAATAAATAAACCTTAAGAACAAGAATTAATCAGACTTCGAAATCCTGAACTATCTCACTCACATGAATTCCGACAGATATTTCTGCGAAAAAATAATTAATCAAGAACGTAAATCAAAAATTACTCGACACTGATTCCGAAACAGATTGCATAATCGAAACATTTGAAACCGTATTACCTTGAAATAAATAAGCCGCCAAAAAAGAGCCAGGCGTTGTTCTTCCCACACTAACATGTCAAATCTTACCGATAGTTTTTCTGATTAGAGCCAAATATTGAATTGTTTGAAATATTCTTAGCTTTTCGTATCATTCTGAGCAGTTCACCCCCATCAGGAAAATCAGGTAAAGGTAAGTGTACGGATAAAGGTAATGCGTATTTTAGCTTCGCTTTCGAGATCTGTGTAAGATGTTTCAAATTCGTTTCACGCTAAAAATGTCACTGTATTTTTTTATCGTTTCAAAGAAAAATAATTCTCAATGACGTACCAATAAATGCCCAACTAAAGAGTATACAATTATTCTATAATACCGTACTGAATAATAAATGAATTTAAGAAATGTGTGTATTTGCATGTAATTATTTATAACTTTTTTTTTTCAAATTGACAAATATGGAATTATTCTTAATACGTAGCAAGTTCATATTTCTCTCAATGTGTGTTAGCGGATCTTTCAAAATAATTTTAAGAAGATAAAATTATGTTGGGCGCTCGCAATCGTGTGGAGAGTATTCAAAAAAGAGAAATCAATTTTCATCAAATATTATATTTAAAATTAACTATTTACATAAAAGCTAATTACAACTCAAAACTGCGGCAAAAAACAGATCAGAACGTTCCATCATAAATTAATTGTGTCAAATTGTTCCATCAATTCATTATTATTTTTATCGCTTTCTTCATTTCAGTTGAGTTAATTAATTTTATTCAAAGCAAGAAAAAGCCAAAAAATAACTTGCAGACGATCGGAATGTCAGTTGCAAGGCAATGTGTGATGATACACCCAAGTCGAACGACAATGTGACCGGTTCAAGGGCGGATCTAGAAAGTTTTCAAGGGAGGGGCGATTGATTTCAATTACTCACTTTTAACTATGGAAACTGGTTTGCAAGCATTGATCACACAGGTTTTGGACTTCCAATTCGAAACATTTCCGGGGGTGAGCCCAAATTTCCTTCCTTCAATCCTAAAAGTTCGCTTTTTTATTCATTTATTTTTATTTTTTTTAACTTCAATATTGAAAATTTATTGGTGGAGAGTTGCTGAAGGGAGGGGCGCTCGCCCCCACCGCCCCTCCCTTGTAACCGCCACTGGGGCAGTTTTGTATAATCTGGTTTGCTTTTAAATACTTTACATTGTTTGTTGCAGTGAAATATTTTTCAAACAATGTTTCCCGATTGAAATATATTTAATTTCATTTATTTATTTTTAACTAGCTTTATACCCGGCGTTGCCTAGGTGCGTATTAATACAACATAGCATTCAGAAAAGAAAAAAAATGGAAGAATTCTATTCTTATTTGGGTATATAAAAATTTGCATCAATCTGTCTCTTAGGTAGTTAAAAGCTGGAGAGTGGTTAAAATCTGGAAGAAAAACAGGATTCACGGAAAGTTCACAAAAAAAATAGCATCAAGTAAAAGCAAAAAATATGAGGTTTTTAATCCACATTTTTGCATAATTCCTCTAATAGGAGGACTAAAAAAAGCGCGCAAAAATTAGAATAATTTTATCAAGTTGTATGCTTAAAGGTCCATGTCGATTACAAATATAGGCCTAGAAAGGCCATTTTCTGATTTTAAAGGCCATTTTATTAGGTACAAACTCCCAAAAGAACTTAATTATCACGGAAAGTTCACAGAAAAATAGCACCAGCTAAAAGCGAAACATGTATAAGGCTTTTAATCCATGTTTTTGCATAATTCCTCTGATAGGAGGATAAGAAAATAAATTTCTGTATCATACATATTTTGTGCCAAATGAGAACATGAATTACAATTGTTTTTGACTTATTTCATGCTAAAATGAAATAGGTGAGCCTTGAAATAAAAATTCATTGTTTTAATTTTAATCTTTGTTGGAAAATGCTAATATTTAAATACCATAAGTTTTGTCAACTTGTAACCTAAAGGCTCATGTCGATTAAAAAAAAATAGGCCTAATAATAGGCTAGATTCCTATAAAAGGGTCATTTTTTGACAAAAAACTTGAATTTGAGCTTTTTAGATTTTTTAAAATTTCAAGACCCCGCCTATGAGAATTCTAGGACATCAAGGAACCTCTGTGTCAAGTTTGATGAGAATCTCACGCAAGCTGGATTTGTATAGAGAACAAGTATACAAAAAAACATACAAGCATTCACTCATTTTTATTGATATAGATTTCAAATAAAAATGCTGCTGGCAGCCCTGTAAATTCACCTATGATTAAATGTGCATTTTCCAATCAAAATAAACGACACAAGGTTTTTTTTTCTTAACCCATTTATGCCCAGTAGCCTAAAAACGGGACGCTTGTTAGTTACTGCACACAAAAATCTGTAATGGGTATATTATTTTACACTAAAGCTGTTTTTCACAAGTTAAATGGTCCTTCTTCTTGAGAAAACCAGTTAGAGCCACTATTTGGACATCAGAGTTTCATTATTGACAGCTATTTTCAGACAAATCAGTCAAGCAACGATCCAGCATGGGTAGCCACAGAAAGTAAGTTTTTTTTTTGAGAACTTATTTTTCGTAAAATTAAACTATTTCAAAATGATTTGCTTAAAATTGATTACAGATGCCTCCTGTAATGTTACTTTGCACAAGTAAAGTCAAGTAAAGTCGTATTTTGCTCATATATCTGCAACATATCCCATAAACAGGACTTGAAATAACTTAATAAATATGTCAACGGCAAACTATTTTAAGCCTGAAATGTATGTAAACCAGTCCAAGTAAGAGTTCTAAGCAGATAAAAATTGAAAACAATTGTTTAAAAAAACTTGGGCATAAATGGGTTAACAATGTTCTGTTTTCTTTTCTCGAGGAGCGGCTAGCTTTTCTGCGAAAAGATCATGCTTCAGCAAATTGACGAAAACCTCCAGAAAACTTGTCTCGAATGCTCTAACAATACGTGATTCGCAAACAAAGTGTTAACTTTATTTCAGGTTATGCAACATTGATTGTTATTCAAAAACCGATTTTATGAACAAAAGATATTTCTTATGTAGTGCATTATAAAATTTAGGAAACGTGTCTCTATTGCAGTCAAAGGCTTTATTCAACTTACTTTTTTTTTACTTTTTCCATTTCTTCTCTACTTTGTTCCAACTGCACTTGAACATTTTTTTATTCATTCATGCTGAAAATACATGACAACAACTTTACAGGAACCGCACCATGAAAATTAGTTTGAACCTTTGTGCCCTGAATTAACTTGCAAATTAATTTTTATACATGCATCTGTATTTGCTTTTGTTTTTCTTGGTTGAAAATGCATCAAGTAAAACGTGTACAGAGTATAAAAATTTTGAAAATCATTGACATGATTTTAATATCAGAAATACAACAAATTTGAATTTGGACATCTTGAATGCAAATTATGCTTTCGCAATCACAAATTGAGACACAGTGGAACGTCAATAATCCGGACGTCAAACATCCGCACCGTCGATAATCCGGATTCACGCCCGGTCAACGTATTAAAGACTTGGCTGCAAAAAATCACACAAGTACTGCAATACAAAAATCAATTAAAGACTTTTTGAAAGCTAGAGTTTAATATTCTTTAACTTTATACTGTACGGTTTTGTTTTGTTTTGTTTTTACTGTACTGTACCTGAACTCCCCTTTACATTTTGTGTTTGTATTCTGTGTTGTTTTAGTTACGTTAAAGTACAGTACCGAGTAATACACTACAGCTTTAACTGTATTTTCCTACTATAATGGTGAAAATATAGGTGGAAGTAAATTTGCAAGGTTTCAGTTACATTTTATAATTTTAAAGCAAAAAAAAAGCCTAATTTCGAATATCCGGATTTTATGATAATCCGGATGGGGTCCGTTCAAAATTAATCCTAATCATCAACGCTCGACTGTAGGTGTGTGCAGGTTTTAGAGTGCAAATGCGCGTGTGTAGCTTGAACGCCACCAGCCAAAAGGAGAGTAGGCCCCCGACCAGAGAAGCATTCCCGCACCTAAAAATGCAGGTACGTTGGATCGTAGTGGTAGCAGAGGCAACCGGTCAAAAGGCAAAGAGCGTGATTGGCTAATCTCACTTCGACTAAAAATAGAATAGGAAACCTGTTGGTGCAGAGGTCAAGTAACAGTGCCCATATCAGAAGTGTTAAAACTATTATGCAAATTAACTCTGCATTTGGTTTTTGTATATAACTGTAACCGCTTTTGCTGCGGCGCTTCTGCTTATTTTTTTTTCCTGAATTGAATGATGCATTCTATGTAATGCATTAAAGCAACTATGTTTTCATGAAGTATCTGTAATATGAGAATAATAAAAATAAAGAATCTTGAAATAATGGAAATCTTATCTTTAATAAGATTAAGAACTTAGAACCTTGTATGAAAATACGAATTTTCTTCAAGTAGCAAGAAAGAGTGCAGCAACGTATTTTATGGCCGTCTCGCAGGTTCTGAGCTCAGCATCAGTATTCACCTTTCCAACTTTCATCATTTATTTTTATTTATTTTCTTTATTTTTTATTTGTTTATTTATTTATTTTCAGAATGAATTCAGTCATTTTTTGTAACCGACGAGGAAGATTGCCAATGACGATAGACATCTCTATGGTAAGAACAGCTTACATTCTTTCATCCTGTCATTTAACTTTCGAAAACAGTAAAAAAAAAAAAAAACACATTTTTATAGAGAGAAAAGTTAAAGTGTTTTTATGAAATATCTCTTTTTTCACAGCCAGGTGTGAACGAACAGTGCATCCTGATTCAGGTTGAAGACAATTACGCAATCTATGCAAGTCCAAGAATGGATCCTCAATTGGCAATTGAACTAGGGAAGTCCTGCATGCTGTGTTCACATCTAATAAAACAACATACCTCCATCATAAAAGCATTTAACAAAATGTCTGCATGTTGACTATCCTCAAAAAATTGCTACTCTGCTTTTTCTTCAGTATCATAAAAATCATTTTCAGAAAGATTCTGTTTCATTCCTTTTCAGATTGCAAATAACACTAAATTAGCCGACTGGTCAGCTTAAAGAGAAATAGTTAAATATAGTTTAAAAAACTAAAACTAATATTTTTAGAGTTAATCAAACTACTTTAGTTATAGGATAGTATTAAGTAAAATATACTTAATACTATCATTAATACTAAAGGTTAAACTATATTTCGTGATACTCTAACTGATTTCCATCTGATTTTCAAAACTATTGAATATCCGCTAAGTTTACATGCACTAAAAATACATCAACTTGTTATATAGTTTAGCATTTAGTATCAATAATAGTATTAAATATATTACTTTTATATTAGAAAAGAACGTGAATTTTATCTTTTATTCTTAGTTACACACATACGACTGAAACACTTATTATACATCAACATGAAATAAAATAGTTTAGCCTTTTGTATTAATAATAGCATTGAATATATTACTTTTTTCTTTCTAAAGAACGTGAATTTTATCTTTTATTCAGAGTTACATACATACATACATACAAACAAACCCACATGTGAAACTGATAAAAGCGTATTGAAAAAGAATAATTTGCACTTTTACGCCAGCCAAGTTTAAGAAAAGCATCATACTTTTTGGCAATCTAGCGCTAGTTTCTTAATTGTTTCACAGATAAAGCCACATAAACGTGATTTTAAGCTTTGATTCCAGTGGCGTCATCTGAGTTCTAACTAATTATGTGAAGTGGTTAATCGTTTGTTACACTATTGCCAAGTAATGTCTGTAGCATGAGTATTAATGAAATGAAATTTATTGTTAGGACCTTAAAAATTGCTAAAACGACTACAGTGTCTACTTGCACATAGTTTGCATTCAGTCCTTAGCTTTTTTTTTTTTTTTTTTAATATTAAACTCCAGCTGCGACTTTCATCAGAAAACAATTTTGCCACATAAAATTCAACTCAAAAAATAAGGAGTCCACCAATTAGTTGAAATGCAGTAATTAAATAATGAAAATTAAATGAACTTCTGAAAACTACAGACTTCACTCAAAGAAATTTGAAGTAATTTCTGTAAGGAAAAACCAACTAAAACTCATTGCAAGAAACCTATAATTTTCGGTTGCGGAAAGTTCTTTTTAGTCTATTAAAACTTCATGGAAGTGCTTTCGGATTTCGACGCTTCGGATTTTTGAATTTCGACTAAACTTTTACAATACATTTTTGTGCAGAATTCTGATGATCACGGAGAGATAAATTATTAGAGTCGTTATCTTCAAAAGACAGATAAATTATTAGAGTTCATTTCTACTTTTAATTAAGCAAAAAACGGTCAGAAACATACGTAATTAAACTTTAATTGAAAAAGGTAAAACAAATTAGTTTTCATATTTAAAATGCAGAAGAAATAAAAGTAATAGATTTTACAACATTTGTTATCATTTTTTTTTCATCACTATGTTTTTAATAATTCCTTTCTGCCATTATGCATTTTATAAAAATACAGAAAATAATGATATCAAAATCGATAGGCCTAACTGAAAGCAAGAACATCTTTTTAACATGTCAGTTTAAGTTTTAGTCGCAACGTTATAACTGTTAATTAACCTGGACTGTAAAGAACATGGATTTCTACTTCACTAACTTTCAAATAATTTGACAAGTAAGTTGCAACATGTGCAAAAGAAAAAAAAAGAGAAAGAAATAAAATAAAAGATTTCGAAAATGGCGTCGTCTTATGCAATTTTAATTACATCACCCGTTATACCTTTATGTCAAAACGTACGCAAGTTAAAATGCTTGCATTACAAACTAGAAACTTATTAAGTTACTTTTTCTTTCCTCTGGCATCTTTTTCTTGAATTGTGCTATCACCGCCGTAACTTTCTCGTCAATTTAATACCGTTCCAAAATCCCAGTCAATATTTCTACTCGCAAAAAAGGGGAATAAATAAGAAATGAAACTCGAAATCAAATTTTCCTCGCCACACTTTCACCCACACCGAAATCTCTGCCATCCACAAATCTAATTAATTTTTGAAGTACCTTGTCGGCAAGCGCTGTCTAATATATATTTAGCTGCTAGTTCGGACTGCTGGAGACAGTCACGGTTGCAGAGAAAAGCAGCATTCACTGGCCAAATTAAATAACCGTGAAATCTGAATGCTGCTCCAAGCTGATACGTTATTTTAAGAAAGAGGTTTTGAAAAAAAAATGTGCTCGATTTATTTTTATTTTATCCTTTTTGGCGAAAATATTTTATTTAATTTTACATGAGAAGTTCGTTGTAACGTTTCAAAATCATTTCTTTTAAGAAACCGTTTTCCAAAAACAAAAAGATCTTTGAATGGATGCTATTTTTGTACATGTATGACGCTGTGTTTAAGTATAGGGTAAACCTTAAAAAGTACTGAGCTTTACATCGCTTTAAGTATTTGTTTGCTGTTTAAGTACTAAGTATTGTGTTAAATTATTTTGAAAGTCCTATACTTTACAAGTTTTGGATACAACCCAAGTAGCATCAACTCATCGGATTTTGCTCGGCCGATCATCGAACTCCTCGTAAACTGATCCCGCAACACACGATGACATCGTTCCGATCAGTATCCGAGCACGGTTTTCGATGAGCTACTTTTCATCGGAAAGCGATATCCTTCTGATCCACCTTCCCGATGGAAATAAGCCGAGTATCCAAAATTGATCCTAAATTCATCGGCACGGAACTGCACTGCTCGTAAATTGCTCCAAATCTCATCGTACTTTGAGCAAAACTCATCGGATTTTGCTGCTCGGATACTGTCTGGCCGATGAGACATAGTGGAGCAATTCCCGATGAGAACTCGTCGAATCCGATCATCGGCCGATGAGAATTTCATCGGGTTTCGATGAATAGCCGATCATTGGCCGATGAGATTATGCTGCTGGAGAATACTTTAAAAATAAGGGGAAAGTTGCGGGGAAAAGGGAAATAGTTAAGATAGCTTACCTATTCCAGAATGAGCAATTTAGAGATTTATTTTTAAAATTACAGTAGTTACATGAAGAAAACTGCATTTTGTTATAAGACTTGCATTAAAACAGCATTTTGCCTTTTTGGCAGTAAATTAACTTTCAAAAAAAAAAAGTGAAAATGTTCACACATTTTTTTCTTTAAATTCAGGTGTGAATTGTTGAAAGACGTGCATTAGTTTTTGGCAATATGATTTTTTGAGATCGAGTCCAACTTTTGCTCTCACCCTACATACAAATACATTAAGGTAAAAATGTTTTTGGTTGTATAAATATTGGCAAAATATTCCCATTCCTTTAAAGCGAATCTTTCGCAATCCATAACATCAAAATTTTTATTTTTCTCTTTGCAGAGCCATGCATAGAAAAACGTCTCCCTTTAATTTACTTCTCTAAGTACAAAATATTTTCTCCGGTCCAATACCATAAACCCACTCATTGAGACACACAAATCCGTAAAAAAGAAGAAAAAAAAATCCCTTTTTGGTATACCTCCATTTTTTTACCATCTGATTAAAAACTGTTTTTCATCCCCCCCCCCTCCCCCCATGGAATCAATCCATCAATCCATTTCGTGTTCAATTTCTCCGCGCATTGAATCGTGCTCCAGATCTTTTCAGAGCTCTCTCCCACCATCCCTCGTATATAGAAGAGAACAACTTTCATAAAAATAGGATTTGAATGGGCGAAACGTTAAAAGGTTTTCCGATACATTTTAATTCCGATTTGCCGCCCCGGGAAAAAAAAAACGTCGATTTGTTTACATTTTATTTATGAGAGGTTTTATGCGAAACGACAGATTTTATGCGCTCCGTATTTAAAGTCTCTAAACGGTGCAAATGACGTGCTCTGCGTCATTGGAAGCAATATTTCGTGTTTTGACAGCTTCGTAATGGAAATTTATTATTGTTTTGGAAATTCAAGGCATTTTGCTGGGTGGTCTTTGTTGAGCTGTTTCCAGCTCTGAACTAGGAGATTCAAATATATATACATATTTGTTGCCATGGTTATTGATCGGTTTTTACACAGAGGTAGCTCCCCTAACCATCTCCCTTTAAGAAATAAAATTTTTAAAAGAAAAAAATAACAATCCGAAATTTAGACAAATGAACAGCTATTGTAACTTTATCATTTTTCATTTGAAAAAACAAAGTGAGGAATGCAGGAATTTCCATTTAAAAAAAATTGAAACAGCACAGCCTAAAACATGGGTTGAAATCCTGTTTTCTCAAATTTTGACTCATTTTCCTACTCAAAAAAAAAAAAAAAAAAAAACATTATCAAAAAACGCTCAGCCGATGTTTCATTTTCTGTCGCTGGCTGACGTCACAAGTATATACAAAACGCTGCAACCAAGGGCCCTTAGACCTGCCGTCATTTTGGGGTCGAATATTTCATTATTACGGAGCTGTAGTTGCCATAGACAAAAAAAAATGACTGATGCGTCGGTCTGGTTTTACACCAAACGTCACACTATGACGTCACACGAGACCTCGCTTCGTTTTAGAAATTGGACATTTCAAAAAATTAATCAAAAATAAACTTTGAAAAATGAAACTATATTCTGGCCCCTTGTTTTCTTAAGCAGTTCTTTTGTCTGAACTAAAAATTTCCATTAGCAGGTTGTAAAAAATAAAAAGCTATGATGTCATTCCTTAACGTGATAATCATTTAGTGTAAATTTAAACCTGGACTGTAGAGAACATCAAAATCAGTGTAACACTGATTTTTATCCTATAGCAACACTTGTTGCTATAGGATAAAAATGTTATTATTTCAATAAAAACAATAACAACTTTCATAAAAAAAATTAGATTTTAAAGGTCTGTTACAATTGAAGGGGCAAGTGGATAAAGGTGATAGGTGACATTTGAATTTCACCGATTTACATAAATTCAAATTAGTGTGTATTCAATTGTGTTAATTCACAAACACAATTCAAGGGATAATTGAATAAAGGCGATATGTGACAATTTTTTTGAATTTCTAGAAAAATCTATCAAAGAGAAATTATTACCTTATCGCTTTCATCCATGGTAAAAAGTAAGTTTTTCAAATATTGTCACGTAGCACCTTTATCCACTCGCCCTTTCAATTATCACTACCAAACAGAATTAAGTACACCGTTTAAAGCGAAATAAGCATCTTACGCTATAGGCGCGCACCTCAGAGGGTGACGAAGACCGACTTCATCTTTGACAACACATAGAAGCACCATTCATCAGCATTTCGATGAATTTGATGGACTACTAGGAGCTAAACAGGTCCTGCTCCAGCTCCTACAGAGATATTGAATCGTGCTGGGAGCTTAAACAACTTTGTGACCGCGACAGATTTTACGTGCGTCAGTAACAATTAATGTTCTTTTTCCCTTACCAATACGACATCGATAGATCTTAAACGTTATACAATAATCGCTATCGTATGTTATCGCACGCAAAATTGTTGAAAATCTTCAAATACAGTAACCGCTAATAATAAAATCACTAGATTATAAAATCAGCTGCATTTTAAAATCGAACCTGCAGGAACCAAATCCTTACAATATCAAAACAAGTTAAAACCATCCTTTATTAAAATCCCCAAAGCCGTTTAATAAAATAAATTTTTGAATAGCGTATGGTAAAATTTGAAAGCGACAACTAATATCATGTTGAAAATGACGAGTGGCTCCAAAGATGAATAAATCCCAGGGCCAAATTTGCCCTCTTCAGTATATGCCAGAAAATCACTTGATGTCAAATCATGCACGCGTTAATAATGCACGCGTGTGAAATAATACACGCGCGTGACGTCAAATAATGGAGCATTTCATTTCATTTCACACCTCCAGGGTCCCCCGTACCTACCACAGCTTCGTGGTTTAACCGGCGCTGAAGGGCGCTCTGTTCTTAATTTTGAACTAGAACCTAGGGTCGAGCAAACCCTAGGCCCAGCACCCCCAGAGGTATCGTTTCACTTGGAGGACTTTGTGACCACGACACTTTTAACGCCTCCCAGCCACCATTAATCAAGACGTTGGATCTTTGATCGGCTGGGATCGAACCCGGGTCCCTCCGGACACGAGTCCGATGCATTACTGATCGGGGCACCACGGCCCTCAAATAATGGAGCAGAGAGGAGATAATGATGAAAATTATAAGAACGTTTAAAAACTCTCAAACGATGTAGAACTTTCACTTTCAAATTCTGTCAATCAAAGAGCACCAATATTTTAAGATTTTTGTGCAAATAAAAATGTAAATCATATTTAGTTCACTATTTTGAAACTTTTAAAACCATATATAAAATCAGTAATTCATTTGTTTTTCCGATAATTGAAACTTTTAAATATATTCTTTTAAGTGTAGGTGTCCCGGTTTATAAAATCAGCCGCTTAATAAAATCAAATGTCCTCAGAACGAACGTGGTTTTAATAAATAGCGGGCACTGTATAGCAGAACGTTGTAGTCTTGATTTTGAAAATCAAGTAATCAGTTACATGAAAAAAAGCCAAATTTAAAGGTTTAGCGAGAAATTGGTTACGCTATTTCACCGTCTGCATGTGCTGTGCAAGACATTTATCTACGAAGCATGTCTGCCATTACTCACTGAAACTCGCTAATTTTGCGACTTTTCTTTAAAATATCGACAAGTTTTAAGACCTCGTATTTCGATAGCAGGGTCACAAGGGCAAAAATGCATGCGTTCAAAGACATGTTTGACAATGCACTTTTTACTGCTACTCCCCCCGCCCCTCCCCCCCTCCCGCATTTAATCCATTAATGCCTGACATTTTTTTTTTTTTTTTCAAAGATATTTTGTTTTCTGGTTACAAACAGTGTTTAATGGACAGGGGAAATAATAAAAAAAAATATAATGTAAAAAATAATTTTCTTGTTAAGGAAAGAAAAATCGTCCCTTAAAAGTTTCGATAGACCCCAGAGGGTACATACTTTTTTTACTCAAACTTTTTTCTGCCTACGATATATTATTTAAAAAGACATTTTATACGAAGAAATAAAATCGGCAATTAACATAAACTGGGAAGCTGGGAATCACTTGGAAAAACGTAGCTTTTTTTCTTGAGATTGTGAACGATGTCATTTTTGATAAAGATCATATTAAAACTGCTACAGAACACACTTTACAATGGTTATGGGCTGCAATCTGTTAATAACGAATTGAAACAATACCAAGGTACTCATTGAACACTATTATTTGGTTGAAATGTTCATTTTTGGGAAATTCAGACCCTTTTTTGGACCGTCCCTAAAAAGGGACGCTAAGCATTAATGGGTTTAAAAAAATCATTACTGCACAAGGCTCTTTGTGGCGTATTTTACCAAAAGACAAAATTTTATTGTCATTTGAGAACTGAAAATGTTTTTTAAAAAATTCTGAAAAAGTATCATCTCAATCAAATACATGGTGGCGTAAAACTTTAAAGAGTAATATCTCAGTTTGAGCTCGACTGCAGATACCACTTTTGCGCTTAGCACGGCAGAATGATACTGTTACCTGGTCAGGCATGAAAATTACATTAGATATATTGTCGTCAGAAAAGCTATATGGGCGATTCTCTGTAAACTCGTCATTTTTCACACGAAATCTGTCCGGGCACGGTTTTTTGAAATATTCGTATAGTTATAATACTATTGCTCAGAAAATGTATCTAACTTTGGTTTCAAAGAGGGCCAATTGAAGTTTGTGTTTTTCTGATAAATCATGATAGGGGGTAAGTCCCCCGCCTAGTATAACTAGGCAGGGGACTGTGCCAGGTGACTGTGTTTTTGATCTTTGTTGCGTTATATCTGCAAAACTAAACATAATTAGTTACGAGACTACCTATACACTTAGGCACAAGTCGTGGACATAATAACTAATATGTTTCATAATTAAACTAATTGACATTAATAAAATCACTTCCCGGAGGACTGTTTTCGCAACGACCCTTATGCATACTTTCATTACAAAAGTAGCACACTTCGTTGAATAAAGGTTGTAAAATGGTTATTAACGTTGTGACAACCGATTAAAAACGTTTATAAAACGTTTAAACTTTTTTGTGCTACCTGGGTAAACAAAGTATCGTTTCGACACCATTCTCAGCGATTTCAGCAAATTCACACTGAATACTTTAAACTTCATGACAAAAAACATTTGCAAGAGTAACAGATTTTTTTCTATTGGCGCTTTGATTTTGTGGCAGGGGACTGTTTGAAAAATCTCCGGACAGAATTCACATAACAATTTTAAGTTATAGAAATACGTAATTGGACCTTATTTCATAAAAAAGATATAGTTGCATTATTCTATTTTTAGATATTAATTGCCAAATGTATGTAGTGTTATTAGGTTTTTTTAAAGACTACCTTTAACAGTTAGGCTGTGGGATTGGGACAGCCAGGAGACTGTGTTTTTGATACTTAGATAATTTCTAGAAAAAAAATTAAACTGTTATCGCTCCAAATACAATTGGGCCATAAAGTATTAATGCTTTACTTGTATTAATACCGATAATTACTTTATTACACATTATCATTTTTAAAATACTCGGTCCGGACAGCCAATAACGAGTTTACAGAGAATAGCCCATATAACAGTTTAAATCGTTAAATTTTTCAGAATTTTTATTCCATTAGTCTTCCTTATCGTACATTCAACACAGGTTAAATCTTTAAAAAGTATTCGCGAAAAATCTTCGCTATATGCTGCTTGTAAATATCAGAAAATAAGTTTTTCTAAAAGAGAGCTATAATTAAATTCATATGATATGAAATCTTCAATACCGGCCGTTCATGAAACTATATTATCGCTCCTTCATTTTAATTACGTCAGTCACTTTTCTTTTGTGTCAAAATATCATTTACAGAAAATGCGCATTTACGGAAAAATGATAAGTCACTGGAACGTCACTTATTTTTTCTTTTCTCTCATATTATTTTCGAAAAATACTGTCACCATCATATCATTTTCTTCATTTAAGGAAATATCAAAAAATGTAAACAAATAAATAATGAAAATTTAAATCACATTTTCTTCACCCTATTTTCCCAGCTCCTCGTTTAAGAACTCCTGCTATCGCCAATCTAATTAGTTTTTGATTCTCTGTCGCAAGATGTCTGGAGTATGTGGCTCGTATTTTTGTACGGGCAACAGTCACGGTTGCCGCGCGATGTTGTCGAGAGTTCGAGAGTATTAAATAGAAAAAGATCTAAATGTCGCTGAAATGGGTTTAGGTTAATGTGAGAGAATTATATCTTCAAAATTTTCCTTTTCTTCGGATATGTTTGAGAAAAGCTCACCATATTTTATTTTATTTTTCATGACAGACTATCCAACGTGATAACCTAAACTAAAAAAAATTACTAATGATATTTATGGGGCCATTCCATGTGACGGAACGGGGCATTTGGAGCTGTTTTGTCAGTAGATTTTGTTCTATAAATACAAATAAAATAAGCTAGGAATTTTTTTATTAGTACCAAAGGCAAAGATGTGTTATTCGAATTACGTAAAAGGTTTAACATGAGTTATTTGTTTGAAAATAACCAAATTTTAAGCAATAAAATGCCTGTGACGGAATGGGACTCGTATGAGTCCCATTCCGTCACTGGCATTTTAATGCTTATCCTTGAATCATTTTCTTTAACCCTTTAACGTCTGCTCTGCCGAATTCGGCACATACCTCTAGAGCAGCGTTTCTTAAACTGTGTTCCGCGGAACCCCAGGGTTCCACGAAGATCACGGAAGGGTTCCGCGAAACTTTTCCTCCCTTCCTTTCATAATATTTGAACTAAGTTCTCAAAAGTTCCAGCAAAGAAAATTAAAATCAAAACTTAAAATTTGAAGCAACAGCCCTGTCTCCTGT
This sequence comes from Uloborus plumipes, assembly GCA_038373865.1. NCBI lineage: Eukaryota > Metazoa > Arthropoda > Arachnida > Araneae > Uloboridae > Uloborus > Uloborus plumipes. Next base: position 104,810 of record JAXGGA010001905.1, read on the forward strand.
TCACTTAGCCGTAGGAAAAATCAGTGATAGGGTGGGTATTTAAAGTATTTTATAAAATTTGGTAATTTCTGCAGTTTTTTTTTCAAACAATAAATGTGTGTAATGTAAATTTTGATTTTTCTGTTAATAAACCGTTTCTAAAATGAAACACTAAGTTATCGCCCTTAAACCAGGGCTAAGAATTTTGCATTCAAAATGCTGTATGTGTGTGTGGGGAGGGGAGGGGGAGGGTAGAAATAAAAACAAGGGTTCCGCCAAAAAAGTGGACAGCAAAAAGGGTTCTACTTGTAAAAAAGTTTAAGAAACGCTGCTCTAGAGTCATTTTGCCTCAGTTGCTAAGTGAGTTATTCCACAATGGAACATTATGACGTTTTTGGCACATTCGTATTTGCCGGCAGCAGTTAGTCTTTAAAAAGTAGGTAGGTGTGCTTCCTATGGTCTCCCTTGATTGAGATTTGGAAGGAAAAAAATGTTTCCTTAGGTTAAAAAATTGTTCTCCAGAAAGGGTTAAAACTAGGAACTTTTGACTTTCCATGTAATTCTCATGACAAAACTTAACTATTGCTACCAACAAAAAAATTCTAGCTGGTCTTATTTGTACTTTTGGAGCAAACTCTACTGACAAGACAGCTCCAAATGTCAGGTTCCGTCACGTGGTTGGCCCTATGCGATTCAAGAAAATGTGGAGAAGAAAAACTTATTGACAAACCTATTTATCTGAAGACTTTAAGCAATTTGTAAAGCATTTTTTTTATTCTGTGCATTCGTTTAATATCTATGTAATGTTTAATCAACTAGATGTACTGATTCGCAATTCAAAAAAACTATAGAAGGAGCTGCAATCTCTGGCTAATGGCTGCTGAAAGAGGTAAAACAAGGACCGCGCCATTTACGTAAGGTGAGATCTGTCCAGTAAGAGATCGGCCTTACTCGTGCAAAATTGAAATGTTCTACCTCTTTAGTTAATTTCTAAAATCCCCACAATGGCGCAATGAAACTCTAAAACAGCGAATAGATTTCTGTTGGATGTTAGTACTGGTAACCATACGAAAAAAAGGAAAATTTTGGAAAGAAGAAAAGCTAAGCTTAATAAATATCCTCATCTTGGCATCTTTTTACAGCAAAATAAAAAATAATAAAACCAAACTAATAATTAGTGAGCAATATTTCTTTCAAAAATAGCAATATTTCCTCCCTATGTATTTTTTTGTTTTGTTTTGTTTTTTTCCCTAATTTTTCCTAGTATATAAAGTACTTTTTCTAATTCTCTTACTTTAAAGTAGGGAATATCGTTATTTGAAATTGCAAGAACGTAATATCCAATCATATTGCTGTATAAAGAATCAGACTTTGGGAAATTTTCTGGAAGCAAAGAATAAGCACCACTCAATTTTGTTATTTCTTTCGCGGTAAGCTTTAAGAAAAATAATTAAGCAAATATTGAACACTGTACAAACCTAAAACTAGAAAGAAAATACAAAACCAAATGATCAAACCTCTCCGTCCCCCCCATAATAACCACATATATAAAAACCACATATGCTCTAAACCATGCTTTGAAATGAAAAGGAATATATTTTTTCCCTCACTCTAATACTCCAATTCCTAGAAACCTATCACAAAGTCATCAAACATCAAAAAATTGTTTTGACGTTATTGGATGGTCTAATTTTATGGATCAAATAGCAAAGTCTCTCAACTAAATAAAATCCGCATCAGTCAGAAGTCGGAGGAAATCTGATTAAAACTCCCGGGATTTTAATTTATCCGAGAGCTCACTTGTTGCTGTCGAGAACTAAATCCTTGGGATATAGCAAAAGAAGGGGAGCGGGGTAGCTAGCTACTCATTCGAAAAAGAAATGGCATTTAGGCTAATTGGAACGCGACTTCTCGTCGGGAGTAAAAATTGCCCGAGGCTCAAGTCGTATACTTTGAATTTCATGGGCAGAAGAGGAAAAAGAATTCAAAAGCTTTGAATGAAACTCACGCATGAAAAGTTATTAAATCAGTACGTTGTTTAGAGTCGGAATATTTTCAAATATTTCGAGTCATTTTTGACGATCACAGGAAATGACTGAGGGCGGGATAAATTTTTGCGTGATATTTTCAATGGGATTTTTTTTTTTTTTTTTCACTTTGAATAAGTTTTAAAATTTCTTTTGAATCAGACAACCAAGTGGGATTTAAAAATAACAATCGGTTCTTATTTACTTTCTGCTGTACCATTTTGTTCTTACACTTCATGGAAGCAGTGCCACCTGATTAAATTTGATAAATTTGAGTCTTCTTGGAAAACAAGTTATGCGGACGGACAAACAACTTCCAAAACTTGCCAGAAATTCAATAGGTTTATGATTTAACACTAGATTGCCTAGTGAAAATATAAGGATAAGGATCAAAATGGAAAAAGAATTTTTGTTTAAATATTAAGCAGTTTTTTATTTATTCATTTATTTATTTTTTTATTTTAATGAATTTTTTTAATCAGTACAAGATTTTCTAAACACCTCGTTCATCTTATTAACAGGCTGAAACCATAAAAGAACGAAATGCAGTTAGAAACCAAAAGCCTAACCGTTAACCGCTATGTCCCTCTCCCCCAATCCCGCATCCAGAGCAAAAAGAATTGCCTGCATGAGCAGTGGAAATGACGGAGATGATCGCGATCGTTCTACCGCCACGCCCACCCCTTCCCGCTTAGAGATGTGGACAAAGTCCGAGTGGGACGAGCTGCGACGAGCCAGCATTCCTTCAAGCGGAATTATCGAGTCAGCTGCCATGTTTGGCCACATCTTCGACAGTAGAGAAATGGTAATGGGGGCGTTTCATTCAGTCAAAAGTACTACTTTTTGGAAATGAAATTGATAGAATGATATAAAAAAATAACATGGGCCTGGAAAATACTTTAATTTTCCCAACGGTTTATTTTTTATTAATTTTTTTAAATACCCTACCTTGAAAATGGGGCGTGGTTTTTGTGACGTAAGTGGTGCACCTAACAGCTCTTTTTCCAATAATAACACCATTTTGCTTGAATTGAGTTGTCCAATCGCAGGAATCGGTGACGTCACGACCTTCGTCATCTCACTACAACAAATTAGATTTCGCGCTTACGTGCACCACTGACGTCATGCGCAGATGTTTTTTTTCGGACTAGCATCTGCGCACCGGTTAAAATAATTAATAAAAAATATATAACTGTGTCAAAAAATAAAAAAAAGGGTCAATTCCTATGTTTTGAAGCATGTTCTTTCAAAAAAAAAAACTTTTGAAATTTCGGAAACTCCCCCATTGGGAAAACGCTGGAAATGACACCTTCTCGTCTCTAAAAAATACTTTTTCAGTACGCTTTTATAAGTTCCACATGTGGGTTTGTTTGTTTGTATGTATGCAACTCTGAATAAAGAAAAAAATCAAGTTTTTTACAAATACAAAAGTAATACATTTAATACTATCATTAATACTAAAGGCTAAACTATATTACATGTTGGGGTATTATAAGTGCATGTAAACTTAGCGGATGTTCAATAATTTTGAAAATCAGAGGGACATCAGTTAGAGTATTATGAAATATAGTTTAACCTATAGTATTAATGGATATATAGTTTAACCTTTAGTATTAATGATAGTATTAAGTATGTTATACTTAATACTATCTTACAACTTAAGGTAGTTTGATTCCCTCTAAAAGCGTATTTTTTAGTTTTTTAAAACTATATCTAATTATTTTCTCTCTTTTTTTATGAGAGCGATAGCTCTCCCTCTATTTTGTGAACGTGATATGCAAGCCAAAATATTATTTTTCATTTTTTATGAAGTTCGTTTTGTTTGAACCGAATTTCAAAGCTTACACACAATATGTACAGATAAAAGAAAATAAAAGCAATTTATCGATAAATCTTTTCACTATGTAGTTTGAACAGCAACTATACTTCTCGAGGTATAGGTCGTAAATAATCAGGAAAAAAAGTTCGATTGCTCAGTCCTTACTTAGAGATATTGGCACTAAAATTGAATCAACATCTGTACCCTATAGAGTCTACGTATCAACCGATATTTGTTGGATCCCGTGTTGAGCCCGTTACTTCCTAGAATATGGCAATCACCTGAAGCGGAGATAATTTGGTGGCTCCACCCCTACGTGGAAGAATTGGCCTCAAAATCTAATGGGCACATATGTGTACCAAATTTCATTGGATTTCATGCAGTAGGGTAAACCGGGGCACATTTACGCGGATTTTTTTCAGCAAATTTTCTAGGTTTTTTTTTTTTTTTTTTAATTTTGGAAATTTTAAACGTTATGGTCATATAAAGCAGTTAATAAAGTTAAAGTTTGTGCCCTGCTTGAGTAATCAAGCGTCAAAAAAATAATGCTTAGATCAATGTATGTTGCGTGAGAACGGCATTTTTCATTATTTTGACATCTAACTTAGTTCTATTAGTTTTTGAACATAATGTCCTACCATCAATAAAATAAAGAACATTTTTACTCAAAATGGCAGAAAACACATTATCATCCCCAAATGCTGTATAAAAGCTGAGGAACACTAAAAAAACTTGTGAGAGTACTTGCTAGAGAGCAGCATTAATCTGTCACGACTGGTGACACACCAATTATAACACGTTTCGAAAAAAGAGCACTGCGAAAACGTTCCCCGGTCTACCCCAGTTTTTTCTGTAACGCAGCCATAAAAAACCGTCAATCACAGGTAAAGATTTTCCAAGAATTGTCAAACTGGACTCAGTTCACCTCAAAAGGTGCAAATCAGTCAAAATTTGAAATTCAAATTTTTTTACGAATCCAATACCTTCTTCTTCAGGCTGATTCAAAACTCATCGCACAAATTTCGTAGAGAGGTGGGAAATACGTCAGGAAACCGATTCGGCTCCATGCAAAAGAGATCATAAAACAAAGTGCTACCTCACGCATTCGTGACTCATTAAAATGTGTAAATACATTAAAATTAAGAAATTTTCACCAACCCATTATTTTGCTTCTAAAAAAAGCGATCCCAAACATGTCCGACGGAATACCCTTGGAACCTTTGGAACGTGGTGTTGGGCCTCCCCCCCCCCTTTAGCCACTTCTTTTATCACAGCACCCATTGTTTCGGAGACAACAAAAGTGGTGTCGTGATGGCACAACTGCAAATGCGATGTCGTTTCGGTCCGTCTTCATCAATTCACCTGCCTAGCCCCCTTTTCCACAGTCCGGCCATTCTCCTTCGAGACCATTCCGGCTGATTGGACCCATCAGCCGGATGACTCCTTAACTCCCGGATGTGGCCTCCTGTCCGGCATGATGCTCAACCTTTGAGGCCAGATGGGATGGCGGCAGTTTTGTTTCCTTGGCGATCGCCATTTATACGGTCACGTGATGGCGTGTAATGCGGGACATAAGCCTGCGACATTACCGCAGGAGTTTGAGAAATGTTTTCTTGCTCGGGAATCCTTAACTGTACCTATTTTGTAGCTTACTTTAATCAGATAGAATTGTCTTTCTTTGAAAGGTCGCCAATTTTTTTATAAAGATTGTCCTAACCCAATTAAATTCAACAAGGTACTGATATTTCGATTTCGTCTATGGGTTCCAATATGGAGAATCAATCTAAAAGGATTTGAAACAGTAGCCATTGCAATTTTGCAATTATATTATCTTTTCTGAACCTCATAACATTAGGCCATCCAATTCGTTTTCAATGCCATTTGGTTCCGTAATTCCAATAAACACTAAGAGTTAGTACTAACTGGAGTGATTATTTCGAGTAGCTAGCTATTTTCCATCGCATCACATTTCTTTTCAGTTTAACAGACGAAACAACTTTTGGCCCTGAATGACTTTGAGAAGAAATGGCTGCGTTAGAAGCTGTGATTCATTTCATTGTAGATGAACACTTCCAAAAGTCCGAATTGGAAAAGTTTTCCTTTCTAAAATTTTCTCGTGACAGAATAATGAAAAGATATTTAAAAAAATGCATATTTTTACTATTTAGTGGATATAAAATGCCATTGCGAATCATGTGCATCTTGCTTTTTCCAAAACTTTTTTCTTCATAATAAATCTTTCTTCTTTCACATAATAAATTGGATGCATGCTGTAAAATGTTTTCAGGTCAAAATGAAATTTTTAATTTTTATCAACTTCTTACTTTAATAATCCGTGCAGCCGAGGTTTAGTTTTTATGTTTGAAAAAGAAAGAAAAGCATGTGTATGCGTATTTAAAATAGTTTAGGCAAAAGTTTTTATGTTTTAATTTGTTATTTATTTTTTAATTTTTTTACAGAAATTACAAAATTACTTTGATAATTTTAAAGAAATATGACTGGGAAGGGGTGATAGCCTGAAAATCAGAGAAGGAAAATAAATGGGTTCAGTTCGTCACTCGATGGTAGTGATTGTTGATTTTCCTAGGGGTGAAAGATTTGCGTCAAAGAAAAAAAATCATCTAAAAGGAGTGATTAAACTCTTTTATAAATGAAAATATACATATTTCATAAAAAATAGGGTTGCATTTCATATGATATTAAGGAATGATAAATTCACTAAGTCTTCAATAAAAATCATCCATATGATCCTCGCCTCATATCCCAAACCTGGAGACGAAATTGTATATCTTTTCTTTAAAAAACATTTCTAAAATAAAAAGCAGTCTCTCTTCATAAAAGTTTTCTCCAAAATATGTTTTAAAAGAAAAGATTTTAGAAAAACGAAATTTCATTCTCACATTATGGTATTAAAATAAAACTTTATCTAATGCAATTCAAAATGGGGAAGAGAAAATAAAACAGCCTTGCCGACAAGTGAAAATTGCCATTAAATGTTTTTTTCAAAGCCAGTTTCAGAAATTTTACTTTGCGCAAATTATTTATTAAATGTATTTTTGACTTTTTCACAAATAATAGAGGAATAAAACTTTGGTGACACTTTGAAAGGCTTCTTACCAAGATGCCAGCTTCAAAATTGATTGTATCTAGAAGGTAGTGGTCTCATCCTCAATACAGAATATAAAACGGTGGACACTGGATCTGCAACTACATTGCAAGAAATGTTATTTAGTAGGGCTGCGGCATCGATGTCGATGTTTTGGAAACATCGATGTTTTTACTATCGATGTTTGAGGGTCGATGTTTTCAAAACATCGATGTTTTAGGTTCGATGTTTTTTTTCGATGTCGATGTTTTATAATCCAGCAAAAAAAGCTTGATAAAATATGTGATATGCAGACGTATTAAGAAGTTATCATCCTTAATCAAAAGTTTCAGTATTAATCTCATTAGAAGACATTTTCTATGATTATTATCGATGTTTTACTCTCGATGTTTCTAAAACATTTCTAATTTACTTTCGACATTTTTTTAAAGTTTATTTATTTCAGTATTATTCTTTATGTGAATGTTTATATTTGAGCAAAAAAAAAGTTTATCAAGATGTGCGGCTAAAAGTTATACCGTTAATCAGCCGTTACACTATCAATCTCGTTAGAAGATGTTTTTGATAGTTACCATCGATGTTTTAAGGTCGATGTCTTTTAATGATCGCTGTTTCAGATGTATTTTTTTTCTTTCGATGTATTTTTTACACTTCAGCAAAAAGCAATAAAAACATGCAACAAAAAAGATTCATCTTTAACAGTTGCAATATCTATCGTATTGAAATAGTTTTTTTTTTATTATTATTATTACTGCCGATGATTTACTGTCGACGATTTTAGATCGTTGTTTTTGTTTTGCTTTAGAAATTTTTATCGATAACGGTGTATTACATTTCGACAAAAAAAGTTTCATAAAAATATGTCATAAATAAAAGTTATACAGTTAATCAACAGTTGCAGTATCTATCTCACTAAAAAGTTTTCTATAATTGACATCGATATCATACGGTTGATGTTTTTTAGGATATAAAAGATAAATCTAATTGAGTGATAAAAAGAGGCGCACTGTATCGGAGAGTTACCGTATTACTGTACTAAGGCTCGACCGATGCATCGGCCAGGCCGATGCATCGGCGCCGATGGTTGAAATTTTTTCCATCGGCCATCGGCATCGGCCGCCGATGCTAAAATGGAAAAAACATCGGCCCATCGGCCTCAAAAACATCTAAATGCCGATGCAAGGCCGATGTTTTTTTTTTTAAAGTTTTCTTAAGAGGGAATTCTATTTTCTCTATTTTTTACTTCACAAAAAAAGTATGTTCAGCATGTGGCTTGAAATCGGGCAGCAAACGGGACTAACACAGTTCTGGGTTTTGGAATTTCCCGAATCGGGTCAGATACGGACATTTTCACAACACAGACACTTTCCGAGTAATCGGTTTGATGTGAATTTTAAGAATTACAGTAAAAACTCCGAATAACGGAACCGGAAGTTTTGTCCGTTATTGGGAGGTGTCCGCTTTAGAGAGAATTATGCTGTTTCAGATTTTGCCTATTAGTTTAATGCAGAATTATAATATTGAATATGTGCCATTGCCATCTTGCACTACGATACAGATAATTTGTGTATGATTTACTATATCTCGCTAGAACTCATATCATTTTACCTTTGCACTTTTAAATGCTAGCGAGCCTTTTCATTGCAATTTTTAACCCCCCCCCCCCCCATCTCTTTTACTGTATCTTTCTATTAGAAGCATAGTTCGCCTGCCTACGCATTTTTCTCCACTGTTCTATGATAATCTATGAGATATTTCCATTAAAATATTACAATTGTAAATATGTCGACGGCTTCCATAACTTACTATCATTTTGTCATTACTCAAGTCTATTTAATTTAAACTATATCAGTGGTAAGATTCGATGGATACAATTTCGGAGCAGGTAAAATTCTGTTTTAGAGAGGAAAAATAATTATTTTGGAGCATACTGGAGGAAAAAAAACACCGTTTTGGAGCAGGCTGAAGCAAGAATTTTTTTTAGCTTACTTTCCCGTTAAAAAGAAAAAAAAACGAAAAAAAACATTAAAAGTGGTTTGATGTATCATAAGTTTGATGTGGCCTGTTATCACCAGGTCCAAAAAAAAGTCAAACAGAAATAAAAACATTTAAAAAAATCGAAAAATAAAAATTTGGAAAGTAGGGTTTTGAGATGGGGAATTTGTGTGTCGGTCTGATTGCCCCCCTCCCCCCTAATAACTTTTGAATGAAGATTCCGATTTGAACAAACTTTTTTTTGTTGTTGGAAAGATTTCGGCGAGTACACCTCATTCCCATATTTGATTTTTCATTTGAAAAACTTTTGGTGCAACCTTGAACCGTTCAAACAACCTGTCCCGCGACACTAACTTTTTAGTGAACATTCCAATTTGAACAAACTTTTTTTTTCGGAAGATCTTATCAAGGATACTTCATTCCCGTATTTAAATTTCCGATTTAAGCAATTTTTCGTTAAACATTGAACCGTTCAAACAAGACATTGAACTTTCAAATCAAGCGAAAAAAAATTTTTCGATTTTTTGAACTCAAGTTACCAGACTACTACCTTAAAAGAAATAATCGTGCACGCGATTTTTTTTCTTTGTTTATTCATTTGTTTTATTTATTATTATTATTATTATCTTTTTTTTGGCAGACGATTTTTTGTCTAACAAAAATTACTCATTTAAGAGAACATTTTATTATTTATTTAATCAATTATTTGATTTTTAATTATTGGCGACGGATTAAAAATGGAATTCGAGACATTTTTTTGGGAACGAGTTTTTTTTTTTTTTTTGTTTGATAAAATGTGTTTTGATTTTTTGATTTGCTTCCTATTTTTCATTCTTTTTTCAAAACAATTAATTAATTTTTCTACGGACGAACTATAAAAGCTGCATTGTTTAAAAGATGCAACAACTTTATTTATTTAATTTGTTTTTGTTTACTTTTTAAGTGCCTAGTTCATCAGATGAAACCTGCATATTTGGTTTTTAGAAATCAGCTTTATTTGCTAAAAAGGTACGTTTGACATAATTTGTCGTCTCAGATAATTAAAAGAATATTGTTCAGATACTAGAATACCGATGTCGATGTACGGAAAAGTAGGCTCGTTTAGTTCTTGATAGAACTTCTTGTTTTGTTTAACTTTATGGTTTAAAAATGTCTTAAAGAATTTTTCCACTCACACAGTGTAATTTTTTGATTCTTTCACTTTTTTTAATGATTAAACAACATAATGGGAAGTTCTTTTACCAAGTTTGGTGTATCTAAATCCACATATTATTGCTGAAGTCTTTTTTTTTATGTTTATGTTAAACAATAGAGCAGGTGCCTATTACTAAACACAGTGTCCGTTTCAAATTTTTATCTCAAACGTGTTCGTATATGTAGGTGGAACTTAATTCACGAATAAAAGAGTATATTGCAAACCGATGCGGAATTGCTTTACAGAGATTCATGTTACAAATATCGACAATTTTAATAGGAATTTTGTCAAATACCGCCCAGCCGATACCGAATTCAGTATCTTATTTTTTTCTCCATCTTTGTTGTATCTTTCTTTGTTAGTTATAAAACACTTTGCGATTATATCACTCAGTTGTCACCAATTTATGATATTAGTCTGCATTGAAATTAAAATTGATTAGTCAAAAAAAGAGAAAGAAAAGGTTAAAAGCACATTTGAAACATCGGATTGCAGCTAAGAAACTATCTGCATGACTGCACCTAGTACCAATGGTACGAATGAGTTCTCAACTGTATCTCTCTCTCTCTCTCGTATAATTTTTGTCGAGTGGTAGTAAAATAGAAATTTAAGCCCAAAATCTGAATGACTGAAACAGAAGTAGAATGAAATGAATACCACCCGTCAAATCTCTTATAAAACATTTATTTTTCTAATCATTTGATTTTTTTAACCATCGGCCATCGGCATCGGCCATCGGCCGATGGAAGAGTAAAAAAATCGGCCATCGGCCATCGGCCAACTTTGAACAATCGGCCAACAATCGGCATCGGCCCATCGGCCAAAAAATGCCATCGGTCGAGCCTTATACTGTACATTACCATATTGTAGGAGCTGGAGGAGGGAGACAAGGCCTTATATCAAAACAATTTTTCATGATAAATCTAAAATTGTTCATCTCGGCAGGTACATATTGAACCTGAAAATGAGTACGAAAATATGGATATTGCGCCCCCCCCCCTCCTTGAAGGGATGAGGCCCAATTTCGGCTTGAAATATCTGGTCATATTATACTTGACATTTTTCAAAAGGAAGAAAATACGCTTTGGAGGAGTAAAATAGACGAATATTTGTAAATAAATCCATGGATACACTTATCAGCTATTGCTATTTATATTTTTTAAAGCTTAAGAGACGAGAAACTCCTCTGTCTTGAATAACGTCATCCCCCCCCCCCCCAACTGACGATCCTACGTTTGACGCCTGACTCAAATCACTGCTAGAGCCTGGCTCCACATCAGCAAAAAAACGACCGAAACGGAAGGCATAAACCGAAAGTCTGTGTACTTTGAATTTAAAGGAAATGGAAAGAAATCGGATTTTCGGTTTCTGCCTTCGGTTTCGGTCGGTGTTTTGCTTATGCGGAGCCAGGCTCTTGTTCCCGCCAAAAGAAGGCGAATAAACTCGTTGATTTCTGATTGACATAGTCGACTTTTTTGAACGTAATTTAGTGACGGCTGAAACTTGCCTAGTTAGGAAGCCGATATGAAAGGAACTAACTAAATGTTTTTAAAATAAATGCATGAACATTTTACTTATTCTCGCGACTATAGTCAACTGAACAGCTATAAAACTTGGAGCCCGTCAAATTTCCACTCTTTTATCGGTGACCCCGACTGCTTTAAAATGCGAAAACGATCATTCTACCAAACTGCACTGTAAAAAATGAATAATTTTTACAGTATAATACAGCTAATTTTACAGTAATGAACTGTAAAAATTGCTAATTTTACAGCAATAAACTGTAATACTGCTAATTTCACAGTTCATTACCGTGCATTTTACAGTTTTAAACTGGAACATCTGCTGCCAGTGTATACTGTTGTATTTACAGCGTAATACAGCTAAATTTTACGGCAATTAACTGTAAAATTCCCAACTTTACAGTAAGAAACTGTAAAATTGCTAGTTTTAAAGTTTACCACTGTGCATTTTGCAGTTTTAAATTGAAACCTAGGCTGACAGTATTATATTGTAAAAACAACAGTTAATTTTTTGCCGGTTGAGAGATACACTTTTCATCAATTGTTGCACATATTTTTTAAAGTTTAAAAGCCGAGAGAGTCTCCCGTCTTGATCACCCCCCCCCCCCCATAGCTAACGATCCTACTTTTTACGCCTGACTCATATCACTGTTATTCCCACACAAAGAAAGCGAATATAAACTCTAGAAGGCCACCTCCAACACGATCCAGCGCTCTATCCGGGAAGCACAAATTCAATTTGCGAGGTTAGAGATAAGGAGATTAGCCAAAGAGAGAAAAAAGCAAATCGCCCGCCATTTATTCGATCCATTTTGCGTGCTTAAGGAATATTCTTAGGAACACGTTGGAAGTATTTATTTCAGAAAAACCGCAGATTTTTGCGCCTTTAGTTTCGGAGTTAAAATTATTAGGGGAGGAATTGGGGGAAATCTTTTGTTTTCTTAGGCTTGACGGGCGACTTCTATTGGTTTTGATAGCATTATGTATGAGTAATAAACACGAGGAGGGAACGAAAAAATATTTTTATTTTTAATATGCTTTTATTAGTTTCACGTGTGGGTTTGTTTGTTGTTTTTTTTTTTTTTTTTTGTATGTATGTAATTCTGAATAAAAGATAACATTCACGTTCTTTACAAATATAAAGGTGATATATTTCATACTATTATTAATACTAAAGGATAAACTGTATTACATGTTGATGTACGAGTATTATAAGTGTTTCAGTTGTTTGTATGTAACTCTAAATAAAAGATAAAATGCGCGTTCTTTGCTAGTATAAAAGTTATATATTTAATACTATTATTAATACTAAAGGCTAAACCGTATTTCATGTTGATGTATTACAAGTGCGTGTTAGTTTGATTAATTCTAAAAGCGTATTTTTAGTTTTTTTAAACTATAATTTAATTATTATTATTGTTAAATATCTGAATTATTAAATAAAATAATACTGTTTTGGTTGAGTTATTAAATAATTTAGAGTTTGTTGAAACAAACCATAAGCTATTTGAAAGTTCCGGCTCAAATTATTACCATTCTGAGTTTCCAAGCCTCAAATGAACTTGTATAACCTTTTATTAATTAATTTATTTATTTTTCAATTCTCATGATGCTGGTTTTACCTGGTAAAGCTTGACCGCGGAGACATGGCGCATTACCTGAGGTAGAAATCAGCCACTTCATTTTGAAAGAGGTAAAATCAGCGGGGAAACTGATTTTTTACAGACTCCGTTCAGTGTAGATTGAACTGCCCGTGTGATCTCTCTGGTGCTATCTATTATAAAATAAAGCGGTTCGTTTCCACTTCAAAGCCATGCGCCATCTCTTTGTGGTCAAGTTTTACTTTTCATTATGCCGAACCTGCTACTACTTTCAGAAGAAAAAAAAAAACAAAATTTGGAAAATTCCATGCTCAAAATTACACGACGCTGATGTTGTTACTAATAACATACCAGAGCCGTTTTTTATACCTAGTAGAAAAAAAGCAGAAGAGAACGCTACATGCAAGCGTAAGGGGCCATAAGGGCAAAACTTCACTTTTGCCTCTAATAGTAGATAGCAGCACCATCAGCCGACGCCTCCACAACTTACCCATAGTTCTAAAGAGGAAAGAAAGTCTCCAGGATTTGATTGATAGATTTGGTGGCGTCATAGCTTAGCATGACGTCATGTAGCTGAAATACAAGGGCAGGCGGGATGATCGTGACGCCTTGAGACTTAAAAAAAAGGGGGGGGGAGGAGAAGAAGAAAAAAAGAGACAGGCTCTCGAGGAGAGCAGTCAGTTATTGTCTATGTATGTAAATTTTTAATAAATGTGAGTGTGTGTCAATAAAACAAAGCTTTAAATTATGCTCTATTTCTATTATTTTTTCTTCTCAAATAATTCTTATTTCTGCTCTATAGCACAAAAGCTGCTATGAGCGGATATGATAACGGACCTTTGAAAAATTATGTATGTTTTTTTCAAAAAATGCCATTTCAATCGTACGTGATTCTTTTTCATTTGAAAGATAGTAAATATTCCGCATAAAGAGAAGAACTGAAAGTAAGAGAAAAAGTGAGAAAATTTTATAAAGTACCGAATAACACATCAGGGTGAAAATGAACTAAAGGATGAAATGAAAGCTAAAATCATTTGCAAAACGACCAGCTGGTGACTAGAGAAGTATTCAAAAAATTTAATATGAATAGTTTATAATTAAAATGGTGAAATAGAATTTTCTGTTGAAAAAACGCTTTTTTTCGCACATAACGGAAAATCCCGAAAGCGAAAATTACTCTGCCTCCTGATTTAAAACCTGAAGGAAAACGTTGCCCCGTGAGAAAAGGCAATTTATGCATTCGCAGGAGTACAAAAGAGAAGGAGAGGCTAATAAACGACGCGCTTTAATTTCATTTAATTTCCTAACCCAGCAAAACGAGGATCGTTTAAATAAATGTTTATGATGCCCCGTTTCCTTTAATGAGAAGACATTTTTGGAAGCCATGCGAGACTCCCGCGCCCTCTAGGTACAGTTTCTGGAAACCAAGGTGACGCAATCGGCCATCTTGTTTTCAAATCAGTCCGCGTGGCTGCAGTATGGTCTCAATTTTGATAGGCTTTTATTAGTTTTACATGTTGGTTTGTTTGTTCGTATGTACGTATGTTTGTAACTCTGAATAAAAAATAAAATTCACGTTCTTAAGAAACATAAAAGTAATATATTTAATGCTATTATTAGTACTAAAGGCTAAACTATATTATATGTTGAGGTATTACCAGTGTTTCAGTTGTTTGGATGTAACTCTGAATAAAAGATAAAATTCACGTTCTTTGCAAGTATAAAAGTAATATATTTAATACTATTATTAATACTAAAGACTAAACTATATTACATGTTGATGAATTATAAGTGCATGTAAACTTAGCGGATATTCAATTTTTCTTTTTAGTTTGATTAACTCTAAAATGTTATTTTTTTAGTTCTTTTAACCATAAATTTATTATTATTTCCCTTACAGAATGTAATACAAAACTTTGGGAAGGCTTTCTCCCATGAAAGTTTTTAATGCTATTTGGAATCTTCATAATTTTTTATACTTAAGTTACCAAATGAAAGTCGCTTACAGACCGTATACTAAACCGGAGTTAATGTCATACTTGAATTTTTATCACCAAATAACCCCCCCCCCCCCCATGCTAATTGTAGCACTGAAGTGTTTACGAAATTACACACGATAAATGTTTCACACAGTGATATGCTAGCTAAAGAGAACTCCAAAACCGTCACTCCCCATGCCACTGATTTAGCTACACTGCAAAAAATGAACTGTTGCTTGTACAGTATATTACTGGCAGCCGAGGTTTCAATTTAAAACTGTAAACTGCACAGTAATAAACTGTAAAACTGGTAATTTTACAGTTTATTGCTGTAAAATGTAGCTGTATTATACTGTAAGAACAACAGTATAATACTGGCAGCAGAGGTTCCATGTTTAAAACTGTAAACTGCACTGTAATAAACTGATAACAATTTTGCAGTTCAGTTACGTAAAAATGCAATTTTACAGTTTATTACTGCAAAATTAGCCATTTTTGCAGTTTATTACTATAAAATTAGCTGTATTATACTGTAAAAACAGTCATTTTTTACAGTGTATTACTTCAGTTACACAGTATTTCATAGTGTTACATAGTATTCACACAGTGTTACATAGTATTTCAACTGCTGCAACTGAATATCACATACAACTTCTTCTGGAGGGAAACTTTAACCCCAAAATACTCCCCCTTCCTCCTTTGTGTACGCCATCTAGTGTGGAATTAACTCTTGTATCAAAAACTACGAAGCATTTCGAATGCAGTCGTACAAGTTTCCTTGCGAAGTGACACGACCGATACAATTCGGGTTTTAAATTCACTTAGGAGAGTTTGCAAGAGTTTTTCTCTTTTTACTCCCCCAGAAGGAAGTGTAACTTTAAACTACGAAAGACACACTTTGGACAGCTTGATGGATTGCGGCAAGTTTCGAGAGAATATTGCAAAGGAGGTTAGAAGTGGGGCTTTCCGCTGGACGCCGGGGAAGAAAAATGGCGCTGCTCTGTATCGCTCTCTCTCTCTCTCTTTTTGGAATTTTGTGGAAAGAAATAAAGGGAATAGAGGAATTGAGAATTTCAGTTCTAATTCGCACATTGCAAAAAATAAACTGTTGTTTTTACAGTATAATACAGGCAGCTGAAGTTCTAGTTTAATGATGCAAAATGCACAGTAATAAACTGTAAAGCTAGCAATTTCACACTTTATTACTAGGGCATTTCATGGTATTTGTGACTTAGGGGTGTCCGTAACAAAACTTCTTAAAAGTTTAAAATTTTTATATATATTGAAAAAGTACATTCTAAAGTCTATATGACTTTAGAATATTGAACTTTATTAATAGAACTTTACTATAGAACTTATTGAATAGAACTTTACTATAATGAATATGATATTGTTTTCATAGTTCACTTTATATTATGTTTGTGATTGCACTCGGAACATTGAAAATGCAATTTTCACCGTTACGGACTCTACATTAAATTTTTCTTTAAATCTGGCTTTAACCAATTTTTAAGCCAAAACTCTGTACCTCAGAACCAGACTAACGTAAGTCCATTTTCGTCATTTTTCAGTAGAGGGGAAAAACGATGTATTCGACAATCGTTTTTCCCCTCTACCGAAAAATGACGAAAATGGACTTACGTTAGTCTGGTTCTGAGGTACAGAACTGGTACTTGAGACAGATAAAGTAAAAGCTCACCTCTAATATAGCTAACAATTTTAATCAAAAAGTGCGTTCTATAAAAAAATGTGGATTGTGAAAATGATGACTGTAGAGTCCGTAACAATAATTGGAATAAAAGTTTAGTTTTTAAAGAAAAATTCAATGTCGAGTCCGTAACAGTGAAAATTGCATTTTCAATGTTCTGAGTGCAATTACAAAAATAATACTAAGTGAACTATGAAAACAATATGATATTCATATACTTTAGAATGTACTTTTTCAATATACTGTCGGCCCCGCTGAAACGAATACCGTCGGTTCCAAGAAATATTATTCGATTAAGCGGGGTATTTGATTAAGCTGGGAACTTTAACATTGCGTCTATATCATCGGTTCTGCGATATTTTATTCGTATAAACGAGGTATTCGTTTATCTGTTACCCGATCAAGCGGGGACGACAGTATATAAAAATTTTAAACTTTTAAAAACTTTTGTTACGGACACCCCTATGTCACAAATACCGTGAAATGCCCCTACTGTAAAACAGCAATTTTACAGTTTATTACCACAATTTTACAGTTTATGACCTCAAAATTAGCTACATTATACTGTAAAAACAACAGTATACTACTGGCAGCAGATGTTCCAGTTTAAACCTGTAAAACACACAGTAATAAACTGCAAATTAGCAATTTTACAATTTATTACCGTAAAGCAGCAATTTTACACTTTATTAGAGTAAAATAAACAGGGCCGTCATTTCAGGTTTTTCTGGGGGGGGGGGGTCAAAGGATGAAAAAATAATGCAGTTTCATCGGAAAACTACAAAAACCACTCCTACTTATATGTAAATGCATTGATTTCTCAAAGCCAGTGGGGTGGGGGGAAACTGAACCCCCTAAATGACGGGCCTGAAAATAATCAATGTTACTGTTTATTAGAGTAAAATGAGCAATTTTACAGTTTATTACTGTAAAATTAGGAATTTATACAGTTTGTTACTATTAAATTAGCTGTTTAATACTCTAAAAACAACGTCAATTTTTTACAGTGTAGAAATAACAACAATTAGTATTAATCTTTTCTGGCAGTATTCGAAAATGCAAAGTATCGCGGGTGTTAGTTGTTCTGGTCATCTGATAAAAGTGAAATGAATTAAAAGTAAAAACAAAAGATAACTTGAATTCATTTCTGACCAATTCGAATCACATTTCTTCACCTCAGGGCCAGACTATACTACACTGCAATCTTTCTTGACAACAACATCGTGACGTCAGCGTGACGTTTGCGTGACGTAAGCCTATGAGAAACGAGCTAGATAAAACGTCACAGCCTACTTGGCGAATTAGAGGAGATCGCTGACTGCTTGTAAGCTCTTATTGGCTCCTCCCGTAGTGACGTTCAGTGTCAAGTTAAATTGCATTTAGGTATAGCTAAGTCCAAAAATGGCAATTTTCAGATGATTATTCTATTGTATGTAGAATCTTATTCCGCATTGACTTATAAAAACGTTATTTCATAAAAGAAATTCCTTCACAATTATTAAGCAGCGTTGAAAGAGCGCGAGTTTCATCCTTAGGTGTGCATCAGACAAACGTTTTTGCGCTCTCTTGAAAAATTATAAAAAAGCTGGACCATGGAAAGTTGGATTAGAATTCTGCTGAAGGAAAACCTATTGAAATAGTTTTCTGCCCAGATTTGAGCTCATACCTTTCCCATTAGAAGCATGACGCTCTAACAATCACGCCAATCCGTGTTAACGGACATAGGCTTTGATTATTAAAGTAATGTGTTATTATTAAAAAAAACTTTTTGACGAAAATCAGTTTTCAGCTCGAGGGTCTATTCTTCGTCAATGGCCGGTTCCATAAGCAATAAAATGAAGGGTGAATCATGGAATTTGATTTAAAAAAAAAAAAAGAAATATCTGGCGTGGTAACTGAAAATAGTCTGGAAATAATATGTAAGATTCATCCGTACCACCTTCCCAATTCGAGTTCTGAAAAATTAAACCAAATGGAAAATCCGTCTTTCTTGTAGTCTACTTAAGGCTACAGTGGACACAAAATTTTTTTTTTTTTTTTTTTCAATTTTTGATTTATTTGTCTAAAACTTTGTGTCCTTGAAAATTTAATACATCCAAAAGCATTAAAAAAGGAAATTGGTGCAAAAAAAATAATACTTTTTTTGAAATTTAAAATTTAAAAATTTTTTTAACATAATTTCAAATTGCTCCATGCGTCACTTTTTTTTTTTTTCCAAGTTTTGAATTTCCACTTCATTTCCAATTATTAGGCATGATTGCATAAATTTAAGCATTAATGTTTTATGAGATAGTTTATAAAAGATGGCTGAAAATGAAGATTTATATGAATGTTTTAGTAAATAAGGCAAGTTTTATAATAAAAATGTCGAATTTCTAATTTTACAGAACTGTAATTACTCAGATTCAGCCATGACATTATAACTAGACAGTATCTTAATGTATTTCTAAAGTTTAGTTATAATCCAATAAATGTTGTGATGTATGGAGCAATTTGAAATTTGGGAATTTTCTCGTTAATTGCTTCTTTTTTTATTTAAATTTCAAAAAAGTATTCATTGTTTTTGAGCCAATTTTTTTTATGCTTTTAGATGTAGTAAACATGCAAGCACACAAAGCTTTAGACATATATAATATCAATAAGTGAGAAAAAAGTGTCTACTGCAGCCTTAAAACGTTTATTTTTAACAAATCAATAAAAGAAATTCATTTCCAGTCGCTTTTTTACTTATTTATTTGTTTCTTTCTTACCGTAAATAACGACAGAAAAATATGACTCAATCTTTTCCCTTTTTTTTCTTAAATCTCGAGAGCAGATAACGAGTTCGTTTCATAATTGACGTTGATTAAAATCCTCGACAATGGAATCAATTCCTGGAGTTGGAAAAAATAAGCGAATTATTTCTCCTGGTTTATTAAGCTTTGATAATCCCTTTTTCTTATGTGAAGGCGACGTACGAAGGAAATTCTTTTCCACTTCGTTTGAGGTAATCTGGATAACTCGGCATCAGTAGCTGACAAATTAGAAAATGGAGCGCAAATACTGTAATTGGTATTAGTTTCGTAAGAATAATTACGCCATTGCAATCACAAAAATACTCATTAATGTGTTTCATTCAAAGTGAAGCGGGAGAAAACCAAAATATATATTTTAAGCGAACGGTGAAGCCGCATGAAAAATAGAGTAGTTTTGATATTTGATACTTTTAAATTTAATAAAACATACAAAACGATACAAATAAAGATAAATAAAACGCCCCTTTTACCAGTATCGGTACATATTACATTATAACTATTATTTATGTATTCTAAACAAGGGAACATCAAAAAAAAAAAAAGATCCCAAAATCCAAAAGCAGGTCCTTAAGAATCTCCACTAGGATAAATACAACAGTACCTGAATTTTTTTCTAACGATAAGAACGAAATTTCCTTATGTTCCAACAATACAGAAAATTTAAGCGAATGAAGATAATATCTAAATGTCCTCCTTATAGTAAAGATTACAATACCTAAAATCTGTCATCAATTTTTATCTGCTTAAAACTCTTACTTGGAATGGTTTACATACATTTTAGGCTTAAAATAGTTCGCCGTTGCCATATTTATGAAGTTATTTAACCTCCAGTTTATGGGATATTTTGCAGATATGTGAGCAAAATACGACCTTACTGGACTTTACTTTTGCAAAGTAACATTATAGAATGCATCTGTGATCAATTTTAAGCAAATCAATTTAAAAAAGTTTAATTTTATGAAAAATAAGTTCACAAAAAAAAACTTACTTTCTGTGGCTACCCATGCTGGATCGTTGCTTGACTGATTTGTCTGAAAACAGCTGTCAATAAATAAACTCTGATATCCAACTAGTGGCTCTATCTGGTTTTCTCAAGAAGAAGGACTATTTAACTTGTGAAAAACAGCTTTAGTAAAAGGATATACCCATTACAGGTTTTTGTATGCAGTAACTAACAAGCGTCCCGTTTTTAGGACACTGGGCATAAATGGGTTAAGTGAGTTGTAAATATTTTTCATACGAGTAAAAAGCTTAACATACCTTACTCCGACTTCTACTAGTGTAGTTGCGTTAAAGTATTAGTCACAAATGCGGGAAGTAATCACGCTTAATAACATAGAGCAATTTCAAACTGAGGAACTTCAACCAGCAGCTGTTTTCTCTGCATTAATACTACACGGGTAAAAAAAACTCTTTTACGGAATTGCTCTTTTGCCCTTTTGTTGTAAAAATGTGTTCCCATAATAAAGTTTTATGTGTGTTTTTTGCAGAACTATGAAGTTTACATATGTAAGTGCAGATATAAATATACCCTGTGTAACGCGAAGAGGCGGCTCAAAGTAAAATTAATTTCGCACTCTCCGAACTTTTTCCTTGATGGTGGTCATAGTTACGGCGCTGTGGACTTTATATCCACTTAGCTTTTGCAACAATAGTTAAATGCAAGCGGTTAAAATTGCTTTGTGAGTAAACTATTATTCTATTGAAAAATCAACGTTAATAAAGCACAGCATTTTTTTTAGCAATTTTGCTGCATTAATGTATGCCTGGATTTGTTAGAAAACGTTTAGAAATAAGTGAGACATGAGGACATAAAAAAAGACGTAAGTCTAGTTCGATAAACATAAAACAAAGGAAATGCCTCAACAGCAGTGCATAAAAAAAAAAAAAAGTGGAGCTGTTTTCTTTCATACGGTTTCCATGGAGACGACGCAAAATTTCTAAACTAGATACGCCTATTTTAAAGTAACTGAGTATAGCGACTGGTGTGACTACGCAATACTATTAGTCACAAATGCGTGATATAATGATGCTTCATAGCATGAAATATATTCTAGCTGCTAAAACTTTACCGACATTAGTTTTTCCTGAATTAATACTGCACAGGTAAACAAATCACTGTTACGGAAGTTTTAAGTAAACACTTGTAGTAAATACTATTTGTACAGCTATGAAACTTAATCATACCTAGGTTCGAACTCCACTAGTGAATGTGATTAATATTATATTATATGCATTAATATTGGTCACAAATGCCTGAAATAATATTGCTTCATGGCATAGAGTAGATTCTAGCTAGAGAAATTTCCCCGGCATTTATTTTCCCTGCGTTAATGCAACATAGCAATCAAAAAAACCTTTACATAATTTCTCTCCCCCGAAGTCAATAAATGTGAAGAGTTTTGTTAAGCTAGGATCTTCTCTAAATTAGAAACTCTTATATCTCCTATTCTAGTTGCCTAAAGAACTTCATTCATACTTCTTCTTTCATACTTCTATGAACTTCGTTCATAATAAACTTCATCTTGTGCAGAAAAAAAAATCTCTTTCAAATGATTTATGATCTTAAATTTCACAAAAGAACCTTACCCTCTCCCTCTTTTAAACACTTATTGTAAGAATTTAGATTTCAAAAAAAAATTGCAAAAAAAAATATAAATAAATAAAAAAAATTAAAAAATCGCTTCAAGGTGCAGACCCCCAGCATTTAAGGCAATTTTGTACCGAATTTCCTGGGTTTAGGTATTCTAGGGCTTTCTGTAAATTGTAAGTACACGCATACGCTAAATTTGTATTAAAACATTTAAATTATATTAATGTAAGAATTTAAAATACGCAAGAATAACAATTTGAATAAACAGTTCTCCCCCCCCCCCCTCTCAGAAGACAAAAAAAGAATTCAGTTGAATATGTACTGAATTCAACCAAAATGATATTCCTTCCTCCGACACTTGAAAAAAGGAGTATTTGAATTAAATAAAAGCTATTAGAACAAAGGGGAAATCTTGCCCCCCTTGCAGAGAAAAGAATTTGGTTCAAATGCTCATTACAAGTAGAACAAAATGAAAAAACCCCTTCTCCCGAAGAAAACTTTAACTAATTAAAATATGGATTACAATTCGAGCAAAATGGAAAAAAAAGCTTTCTCTCGGAAGAGAAATTATTAAAATACGAATACCAAAAGTTGCTAAAACACGCATTACAAGTGGATCAAAATATTTTGAATAAATATACACCCAATTCACCGTACTACCTGCATTGCTGCAAAAGGGAACACCACTTTCGAAGAAAAGAAATTCTAGTGTATTGTTAATTGGTGATTGCAATTTTACATTCCGTAAAAATATTTTACCACTTCCGTTTCGTTACTTGCGTCAATTGATAAAGATATCAGCGAACCGAAAGCAATTAAAATGTGCATTACAAGTGGAACAAAATTAAAATCTCTCAATCGCGAAGAAAAAATTCAACTGAAATGAAGAGTGGATAAAGTGATACGTGACATATTTTAAATTTCTAGAAAAATCTTTCAAAAGAATGTAGCGTTATTTTTTTTAGTGGATTTTTCTCAACGGGTAAAACGGGTCATATTCTTAGTTACCAACCATTTCATTGACTAAGGGGGCATGAAACTGATAGACTTATCAATTTCATCCATGGTAAAAAGTAAGCTTCAAAAATTGTCACATATCACCTTTACTTGCCCCTTCAATTAATTAAAATTTGGATTGCGATTCGAGCAAAGTGAAAAATACCCGCTCCCCGAAAAGAAAAGCAATTAACGGAAATACGTTTTATTACTGAAAAAAATTATTTTGAATAATTACGCACCCGATCCCAAGCAGTGCCGTAATATAGAACAGCACTTCTAAAGAAAGTAAGTTACGCATACTATTAATCAATGATTCCAATTTTATAGTCCGTTTAAATATTTTATCACTTCCTCCTCGTTACTTCCGTCAATTGGTAAAAAAAATCTGTCGAGGAAACGAAAAAAAAGTATGGGTTTGAAAAAGGAAAACTCTGGAAAATTCAGAAAACGACATTCCGTTTCAATTCATTGATTACGGTCGCTCCTCAGAACCACCCTTCCAGTAAACTGCCCAAAATTTAATTGCCCACCGAAAGCATAAACCAGCCCCATCGCCATCATTTACAGAGCTGGAACGATTTACAGCCACTAAGAGCTCCACAGCCAGACGAAAACAGAGTCTGTGACAGAAAACAGACCCAAAAGCAGAAGCAGGTGTTAAAAAAGAAGAATGATTTAATTCCAACACGCACACGACAACACGAATTTGAACTCGTATCTTTCAACGTCAGTAGAGAATGCCATTATACGGTACCTTCCCAGAGAAAGTATTCCACTCCCCCCCCCCCGCTCCCGCACCCCTTTTTGAGATATTGCGACGGGAGGGCGGTATTATCTTAAGAAGCACAGAAATTGTATTAAGAGAAAGCTAATTGCGGAGCTCTTTTGCGATGATTCCGCCATCTTGTTCAAGGCAATCCCGGATTTGAGTAATTGTTTAATTAAAAAGTCAGCACAGGGTACTGTTTAGGTATTTGTCTGGGAATGGGAATGAATTGTTGTTTTTAATTTTTGTGTTATTGCTATGGAAGCTACACTAAAAATGACACAAATGAACCACAGATTTAAGACGGTGGTTACAGGCAGTGATCACTTTAACTGAGAAATAAAGAGAATTCAAATGTTTATTGTACTAATGTACGTCAAGAGTTTTGTAATATTTGACACAATTTTTCATTGTGCTGTTAACCAATGTGTAGGGGTGAATGAAGAAAAACAATCATTTTTAAAAAAGTCAGAAGGTCTCGATCAAGCTATTGAGGAGCTCTAGACCTAGAGTTTATGCGGGTCCAACCCTCCCTCGTTAGTGGTATGAATACAACTAAAAGCGCTCCGAAAAAATACTTATTTAAATGCAATATTTCAATTATATTCAATATTAAATTGCATTTTTTGCGGTGCGTTGGTATTATTGCTGCTTATGTGTAGTTTCTTTGATGTTTGCTAAGGATTGGGCATTAATTGACTCCTTTGATTTTTTAACAGAATTAGTAATTTAAAGTCAATTTAAAGCTTTTTAGGCGAATTAAAATTCAGTGATTTAAAAGTAAAGCAAGGTACTAAAGTGGGAAAATGCGGTGTGCTTGTTTCAACATTTTCCATTTATGATTTCGTCAGAAATTTTATCAAAATAGCAAACTTGGTTCTAAAATTGTGAGAGAGATATATGTGGATTAAAATATGTTTTCCCTTTATCGTGTTAACTTTTTTTAATAACTAAAATACTTAATATTGCCGTAGAAGAAGCTCAAAGTTTCGTTCCTGGAAATCAAATAAAATCATTAATTTTGCTCGTTCGAAATATTTCAAGGATTCAGAACAAATCATAACTATCAAATTGAAAAGTTATAATCAAAATACTCTTTGATTTAATTATGAGCAAAATAACAGGCACAAATTTTTCATCAACCCAAAAAATAATAAACAGTAAATTTTATTTATCCCAGAACTTTTTCCAATTTATTTATGAATTTTTATTAGTTTTGTTTTCGAAAACTATGAATTTGAAGTGAAATAAAGTGGCTCGAAAACAGACATTTATTAGTATTTTCTTTTTACCTGTTTGAATGTTTTCAAGTTTTCCAAAGAATAAACTTGCGTGTTAGATTTGATTTTTCTGCTTTGTCTCGAAATAATTATGTTGATAGATGAGAAAGAACTTGTAAACTAACCGAAAATAGAAAGCCTCCGTCATCAGTGAATGCAATGAAATTTCTGACAATGCTTTTAAAAAATGATCAAATAGCTTTGGACAAGCTTGAAATTATTTTCAATAATTTCAATACAACTAAGAATGCCTACAACAACGCGCTACTAGCAAAACAAAATTCCTGCACTCAGAACATTCAACTATGACCGAAAAGTTAAATCTTATTGTTCAGATGGTGCTTTATTTTATTGCTGGAATTCTGTCACACAGAGTTTCTGAACGTAATTAGTCAATGAATCCAAAGTTTCACTGTTCAAAAATCTGACACAAGAGGCTGATTGACGATGTTTACCTCGAAAACACCTAAAATACAAACAATCTCAGCAATTAATCACCCGGAAAAATTTAGTACCGTGAAAGCGCCATTTTATTTAAGCTAAGAGTCTGAACAAATGGAAACTACATCCTCTCTTTTATTCATTAAAATTAAATCACTCATGAAGCTCGAAATATTTTCTCTCGTTTGCCATCGATAGACGACTTGAATAGTTTTATGGTATTTTTCGCAGACAGTTCGCAGACGATTTTTTTCTCCGATACTTGTAGCATTATGGTTGAAAGAATTTTATTCGGTAACTTAAAATATAATCTTTCCCACGATTTGTCAAAACTTTTGGTCTGCAATAAACATTTTTGAATCTATTTATATGATGAAAAAAGTTTGTAGTGGAGATGAAAAAGCTAATTCTTTTCATTTATCACTCAGGTTGTTAAAATAGTGATATGCTTTGTTGTATAAAAAAATTATGGAACTTTTTTAGTTTGCTAAGATATAAAATTTACCTTTTCTTTTTTTAATGCAGCTTGAAACGTATGTACTAAAAGTCTTAACGTTATGAGGAACCATTAATTTAAAGTTAAGTGTACGGTTAGTTGGAAGAAAATACTTATCATCATTTGAAATTTATTACTACATAAGAAGAAAATTAAATTTCAGTTGATATGAAAAATTTATATAGTTAACTTGAATTTCCGTAATAATAATTAAGATATAACTAACTCTTAAGGCACAATATTCGTTTGTTGTTTTTGTAATGTGATGTACCCAAAGGGCGGATTCAGAATTTTTTCAAGGGAGGGGCGATTGATTTTTCTTAATTTTATCATGCATATCAGTTTACAAATATTGAGCACTGAGGTTTCGGACTTCAATTCCGAAATATTTCCGGGGAGAGCCCCAAACCTTCGTTCCCCAACTTCATTAAAACTGGTACAAAATCGCATTTTTAGAACTTCAACGTCGAAAAATTACCGGTGAAGAGTCCCTCAAGGGAGGGGCGATCGCCCCCATCGCCCCTGGATGTACCCCAGGCATGTGACACGTTGTTCCACTTTGCAAAATTCTGTTAAAAGAAATAGCAAAGAAGATTAAGAAAATTAATAAATTGGAAATGGTCAAAAAAATCTGAGATGATGAGAGCAGCTTTCAGGATTTTCTGTCATATTTATCGAAATTCATAATATAAAAATCAAACTGCCCATAGAACTTTTTGGTACGATAAAAAAAGAATAATCTTTAAATTATTTTTTAAAAACTAAAAAATACGCTTTTAGATGCTCTTATAATGCATACATCAACATGTAATGTAAGTAATCCAGTTCATGTAATGCAGCTTAGCCTTTAGTATTAATGATAAAAATATATATATATTACTTTTATATTTGCAAAGAACGTGAATTTTACCTTTTATTCAGAGTTAGATACATACAAACCCACAAGTAAAACTAATAAAAGCTTATTAAAAAAAAAGAAAAATAGAAGTTTCAGTCTTCATTCAAAAAAAATCTTACAATATTGATTAAAATATCATGTACAAAATTTTTAAATTATTTTATGTTATCATTATAAGAAACAAAAAAAAGGCTTTAAATGCACGATAACTTTAGCATACCTACTTGAAGATAGATAATATTAAACAGAATTTTTCACGTTCGACTGATCTACTTCAATTTTAAAAATATGCTCTGAAACTCGTACGACACTTAAAAGGGGAAAAAAGATGTCATTAAAAGAAATTAAAGGGAAAAATACGCTCCGAAAAACATTCAAAGTTGTCTGAGCAAATAAATGTGAATGGATCTAGCATTTTCCAAGAATAGGGTAGAAAAGAATGTAAATTTACTTTACCATAAAAATAGGAAAAGCAGATTCTTTGCTTGAGGTTAAAGTGTCTTCAAAAAAAAGTCAGACGATTTTTTCCCTTCGAAGAATAATGTCAACATTTCTATTTTTACACTTCCTAGAAACAATTAATTAAAAAGGTTTTCAGCAGAGTCATAAATCGAGGTATAAAAATACGAGCAGGGTTTTTTTCTGAATATTTGTAACTACGGTTTTATTTTAACTTTTAAAAGCAAAGTACAAAACATGATTATTAAAATTAATTTTCTAAAAGTCATTTCTCTTAAATACTTTGTCTGAGCTACATGACTAGCTGGTGATCTTCCGTTAACAAATTTAACTTGTAACAGTTAAGAAAATTGAAAACTTGCGGAAACTTGCCCGGAATCTTTAACTTGTAGTTCAACGTACAGTAAATTACTGAACAAAATAATGTTGATTTGTGATATGTAATGTTAATGAGCATTCATTTTTCATCGGATACGAAATTCATATACAAAAAGCAATTACCATATATTTCACATGTATTTTACATGTATTGCCATACTTGTATTTTACCATGCTTAGGAGATTTTTTTTTATTAGCAACAGTTTGACTTATCGATAGACTTGACTAGCTGCACCACTTCGGTTCAAGAATTTTTTCACGTTCTACAGAAGACAGTTTCTTCCTGCATCGCTGTCAATAGCAAACAGATTCAACTAACCTAAAATAAGTTATGTTACGTTATATATTTCTTGCTTTCTCTGATCTTAGAAAATTTTCATACACTAGGTGGCCAAAAGTATCCGGACACTTTCGAAAATTCACATTTTTACATATAGCTCGAAAAATAAGTGATCAATTGTTCTTTAACTTTAGTCATACAAAATATAGGCTTCACCAAACATTTTCAAGTTGAAATTAAATTACCCTTGCATTTGGGGGACGACAAGAAGGGGGGTTGAAAGTAAAACCGCTTTTTGACCATAACTCTTCGAAAATAGCTCGGAATAAGCTATAAATTTCAGTAATTAATTAGCGTACTATGTATAATTACTGTACAAATTTTTATGAACGTACCACTCTTACTTCCGAAGATATGAAACATTTTTTAAAAAATGGCAATTTTATTTGAAGGGTTTTTGCTCATAACACGCAGAGTTTTTGATCAAACCTTATCAAAACTTCAGGAAAAATGACAAAATACAAGAGAAAGAACATACTAAAACGGTAAATAAAAATATTAAAAATCCGATGAGATATGAACGTTAAAAGGAAATAATTTTTCACGGCGCATGCGCGAACGACAGAAATTTATAACTACAAAAATATTGTAGCCTGGTTTATACTGCATCTTATAAAAAAAGTTTCAGTTGAATATCGTAAAAATTGAAAAAGATATCAGCGATCGAGTGAGCTGTAATTCATTCATTCGCAGACAATACATAAATGGCAAGGGGTTCTCCACAAATAGTGTGGTAACAATTGAGCATTTTCTTCAATGTTAAATTGTATACAGTTTGAAAATTTATATTCGGCATAGAAGTCACATTTCGCCTATTCGGCCAAAAAGACCTTATACGTAGGTGGCCAAAAGCATCCGGACACCCCCTGAAACGTTGGTTTTGAACGATGACGCAATAACCTTTAATTTAAAAATAGCTCTTTGTGGACAGACCCTCACTTTTTATGTATTGTCTGCGAATGAATGAAATACAGCTCACTAGATCGCTGATATCTTTTTCAATTTTCATGATATTCAACTGAAACTTTTTTTATAAGATGAAGTATAAATCAGAGTACAATATTTTTGTAGTTACAAATTTCTGTCGTTCGCGCATGCGCCGTGAAAAAATATTTCCTTTTAACGTTCATATCTCATCAGATTTTTAATATTTTTATTTACCGTTTTAGTATGTTCTTTCTCTTGTATTTTGTCATTTTTCCTGAAGTTTTGATAAGGTTTGATCAAAAACTCTGCGTGTTATGAGCAAAAACCCTTCAAATAAAATTGCCATTTTTTAAAAAATGTTTCATATCTTCGGAAGTAAGAGTGGTACGTTCATAAAAATTTGTACAGTAATTATACATAGTATGCTAATTAATTACTGAAATTTATAGCTTATTCCGAGCTATTTTCGAAGAGTTATGGTCAAAAAGCGGTTTTACTTTCAACCCCCTTTCTTGTCGTCCCCCAAATGCAAGGGTAATTTAATTTCAACTTGGAAATGTTCGGTGAAGCCTATATTTTGTATGACTAAAGTTAAAGAACAATTGATCACTTATTTTTCGAGCTATATGTAAAAATGTGAAATTTTGAGAGTGTCCGGATACTTTTGGCCACCTAGTGTATTTCTTAAGACATTTGACGACCTTCTACTTTATTTTCCATCAGCAGTCAAGATTATTATTGTCTACTATGGTAGTTTATTTCAAGTTATAGTTTAGTTAAAGTGCAATGTCAGGCCCGCCATTTAGGAGGGTCAGTGGGGGTCAATTGCCCCCCCCCTGTCTTTGGGAAGTTAATGTATTTGCATATAAGTGTGCGTGGTTTTTGTTGTTTTCCGACGAAATTGCATTGTTTTTGCACCTTTGATACCCCCCCCCCCCCTGGAAAACACGAAATGACGGGCCTGACAATATAATTAACAAACTATTTGCATACTTTGTATTTTGTTTTCTTTCCCATCCCGCAAATTCACATAAATCCTATTTAACTGGATACTTAATAGACCTTATAATTTTCCCCAGGGTTTTATTTAAAAGTGAGCTTCCTTTTTTCTCTGCATTGGTGATGCGACGCGTTGTATTACAGCTACAGGCCGCAACTTTGACAATTGCCTTGAACCTTCCTTTAACACTTTAAGCAACGAATTAAATTAGCAATGAATTATATTTTTACATACAAGGTGGTTATAAATTAACAGGAGGTGTTTGGAGCCCTATAGCTCGCGAACTACTGGGCGAAATATTGCCGAATTTCGTGAGCGTGTATATTAGACCATGGGATTTTGATTTCATGAATAAAAAAAAATAGTTTGAAAAATCACCACCAGGGGGAAATTTGGCGCTGTAAAAGTGTATTATTCTGATTATCGAAGAATTATAATTGCTACTGACAAAATATGCATCCATTTTATTGGCAAAAATGACTTTTATGTCACAAATGTGGTTCGATATGATCGCCATTGTAAAGTTGTAAGAACTGCATACGATGCACAACATTTTCTACGGCAGCTCGTAACATATCAGAATGGATTTCTTGATGAGAATGCTCCCAGTCCGTCATTTTACCGATTATCGCTAAACGCAACGCGTTTATGCAAATTATTGCATTCTATTTGGTTAAATGGACCGCTATTTTGTTCGTGGTGATTTTTTTTTAATAGAAAATTCTACGGCGATCATATTAAACCTCATTTGCAAAGCACAATCATTTTTGCTTGGCGAAATTGATTTATACAGCATCTTTTCAAGTTTAATTCGCGATATTCAGTGTAATACACTTTTACAGCGCCAAATTTCCCCTGGTGGTGATTTTTCAAACTAATTTTTTTTATTCCAGAAATCAAAATCCCATGGTCTAATATGCCCGCTCACGAAATTTGGCAATGTTTCGCCCAGTAGTTCGCGAGCTAGAGGGCTCCAAACACCTCCTGTTAATTTATAACCACCCTGTATATATTAAGGCTCGACCGATGCATCGGCCAGGCCGATGCATCGGCGCCGATGGTTGAAATTTTTTCCATCGGCCATCGGCATCGGCCGCCGATGCTAAATTGGGAAAAACATCGGCCCATCGGCCTCGAAAACATTAAATGCCGATGGCTGGCCGATGTTTGAACAAAAAAAGGTTTTCTTAAGAGGAAATTCTATCTTCTCTATTTTTTACTTCACAATTAAAAGTACGTTCACCATGTGGCTTGAAATCGAGCGACAACGGGACCAACACAGTTCTGGGTTTTGGAATTTTCCGAAACGGTCAGATACCGAAATTTTCACAACACAGCAGGTACTTTCCGAGCGATCTCTTTGATGAGAGTTTTTAGAATTACTGTAAAGCCTCTGAAT